>JAEIFT010000621.1:0-136217 GCA_018904225.1 Lordiphosa mommai | reverse complement strand
GATGCCATAAATAGGTTCAATATGCAAATGAAACATAATGGAAATGCACACACACACACCACACACACACACGTACAATTGTCCTGTATGTATTTAATTGTCTCTGTTTGCCCAAATGCCTTTATTAAGCCTATAAAGCGCAGTGATAGGATAAACTCTCTTTTCAACCATTTCGGTCATTTATTCAATCCGTGCCGTGGTTGTAAAATAATATAAATTATGCATCCAATTATAATATGAGATTTTCAAGTAATTTAACGTTGTCTTCTGCAATTAATGCAATTAATTATGCTAAAATGTTATTGCTTTTATCGGCTGCATCTGTGTCAGTGAGCAATTTTAAAGTTAAAGTCAATATTCTTATTTTTCTCCATCATACATACATATACACAATTCCATTTAATTGCCGGTCTGCAAAAGAGTTGTGCAAATTGTGTGCAACATGATAAATGAATGGCAAACAATGTGGCAAAAATGCTGACAATGACTGAGATGTGAATGCTGCGGGATGATGGGGGAGGTGGGGGTGGGTTGGCATAAAAGTTAAGCTCACCTGATGTCTGTCCCCCTTTTTTATATAGAGAAAACTTTGTTGTAGTTAATACAAATTGAGTGACAAACAGGCTAAACTGAGAAATATACAACAAGCAATAAGTCAACTTAATGTGCAACTTGGGAAAACTTTTAAAATTGCTTGTAGTATTATTTTACAGTTTACAGTTTGAAGTGTGCTAGAATCATTTCTGACCACATAAAAAATATGGCCCATAAAATATTCATTCAGTCACAAATATGTACTTTAACTTTGCTCGAAGTGCATAAGATAAGATATTTATGTATAAGATATTTGATGCGCAAAAAATCTAGAAGATACTAAAAACCAATTTTGATCAGGTTCAGTAGTTCTTGATCTAGGGGGGTTTAGTCATCCGGTTCGAGGGACTTAAATTAAAAAGTACAGGGTTGCCCATATTCGACGGACCCATGTTTTTTTTAAAAATCAAAGAAAAAAATAAAAAATTTGGCGGTTGGCAATCTTAATCATTTAATTTGTTCCAAGTAGATTTGTTTACATCAATTTTGAATATGATATCTCTCAAATGGCCGCCTCTGGCGTTGATGGCGTATTGTGCCCTTTTTGCAGCATTTTCCATCGTTTTCGCCAACATTTCGGCCGAATAGCGGCTATTTCTTCACGAATGTTGTCC
The DNA here is from genome assembly GCA_018904225.1 of Lordiphosa mommai. Classification (NCBI taxonomy): domain Eukaryota; kingdom Metazoa; phylum Arthropoda; class Insecta; order Diptera; family Drosophilidae; genus Lordiphosa; species Lordiphosa mommai. Next base: position 135,009 of record JAEIFT010000621.1, on the reverse strand, counting down.
TTGAGCTCTTCTACGGTCCTTGGCTTGTTAACGTAAACCTTTGACTTCAAATATCCCCACAAGAAGAAGTCAGGCGGCGTCAAATCGGGCGAACGCGGTGGCCAGTCCAAATCACCACTTTTCGACATCAAACGGCCCGGAAACAATTTCTTCAAAAAATCGATTGTTATGCGACTTGTGTGCGGTGGAGCGCCGTCTTGTTGAAACCAGAACTGCCTCATACGCTTTCGACGAATAATTGGCATCACAAAATTGGTCATCATGTCGCGATAACGCTCCTGGTTGATGGTAACAGCATGGCCATTTTCATTTTGGAAGAAAAACGGCCCAATGACCGTTTTCGCACTAACGCCGCACCAAACTGTGACTTTTTTCGTCATGAAAGGCACTTCTTGAATCTCCTGAGGATTTTCAGTTGGCGTAAATACGGCAATTTTGCTTATTTACGGTCCCATTCAATGTGAAATGGGCTTCATCCGGACATGATAATTTTGTTTTGAGTTTTCACAATTGACTTGTTCTGCTTGAATGTAAATTTCAACTATTTCAGAGCGCTCGCGTGGCGTGTATTGTTCCATGGTAAAAATCTGCTTGGACTGACGCTTCAAACGCGGTATGTCATTAAGCGATCTGACATCTCTGTCAAAAAGTTATGGCGTTGCCAGATGGGTCCGTCGAATATGGGCAACCCTGTAGAGAAAATAGCCTAAGACGCTCCTAAAAATACAATTTTTTTTGTGGGATCAGGTTCAGTAGTTCATTAATCTAGGAGGTTTAGTAAACCGGTTCGAGGTACTTAAAAACCTTCTAAAAGTATATGTTCGTAGGAGGAGGATCGTTCTGATCGGATGGAGCTCTCAGAATAGACTGACCTTACTCACAAACTTAGAACTAGCTTCCTAGATTCTACATGCTACATCCCAAATTCCATACTGTTCCACCAAAACAACTTTTGGCCTGTTCATTATACGACTTTGACTGATTTGGGGTCTAAACCGGCTTCCAGTCTCAGTCAAAACTCCTTTGATTTTGGATTTCATCTTCCCTTTCAATTTTTTTTTTTAATTTTAGTTTTTCAAAACTTTTAGAGTAGGAAAAAATTGTATTATTAACAAAGTTTGTATTTTAAGTGTTATGTTTATTTATACTCATTTGAGATAAAAATTTTGAGTTGCCACATTTCTTCATATGAATAGAAACACTATAAACAACTTTTGAAAGCCAAAAGCTCTTGAAAAGCTTCCCTTATTTATACAAGGAAATATTGTGCCAAACTACATTTTTATCTCATCTGAGTATTGAGTATAGGTCTTAAAAAAACACAAACGAACGCACACAAAACTAGTGTTTGCATTAAGAGCACGTCGTTTAATTTTTTTTTATATACATAAGAAAACGATTATGTTAAAAAGGTTATGTTTAGGTTCTTGATAATTTCAAAATCGATTTTGTATTGTCTCTTTAATTCCAGTACGTACCAATATGTAACGGTATAATTTCAAAATTATTTCAAATTTAATGCCAAACATTCGAACTTAATCCCCTCAGAAAGTACTTACCAAGAACGTCTTTAAAACGTAATACAGTACCGGAAAACCAACGTTATAAGCTTATAAGGAAAAACAAGAAGAATAACTATTGATATTAAATGAAATACACTAAATTAAAGTACTTTTTTAATTAATAAATTTTGCCCAGAAGTTTGTAACCCATCGACATAGAAAATTCATTTCCGACCACATAAACTATATATATTCTTGATCAGGAAGCTGAGTTCATTTCCGCTTCGTCCGTCCGTCCGTCTGTCTGTTTCTACGCGAACTAGTCTCAGTTTTAAAGCTATCGAGCTGTATTGAAAACTTTGCAATCGAGTCTTTACTAGAACTACGCAACTAATTTGTCCGGAACCGGCCGGATCGGATGACTATATCATATAGTGCCATCGACTATCGGTCTAAGAAACTAGTTCTAGTTAGAAAAACTTTTTTTGTTTTCCATCGTAGCGTCACAAATCTTGGTGTATATTAGTTTTATATGCTTCCACATAATTCTGGAAAAATTTATCAAAATCGGATGACTATATCATATAGCTGCCATAGGAAGGGTCGGTCGAAAAAATTAGTTTTAGTGGGAAAAACTTTTTGTTTTTCATCGTAGCGTCACTAATCTTGGTATATGTTAGTTTTATATGCTTCCACATAATTCTGGAAAAATGTATCAAAATCGGATCACTATAGCATATAGCTGCCATAGGAACGATCGGTCGAAAAATAAGTCGTTGTGAGAAAAACTTTTTTGATTTTCATCGTAGCGTCTCCAATCGTGTATATATATTGGTTTTATATGTTTCCACACAATTCTGAAAAAATTTATCAAAATCGGATGACTATAGCATATAGCTGCCATAGGAACAACGGTCGGTCAAAAAACTACTTCTAGTGAGAAAAACTTTTTGTTTTTTATCGTAGCGTCCCCAATATTGGTATATATTAGTTTTATATGCTTTTACATAATTTTGAAAAATTTATCAAAATCGGATGACTATAGCATATAGCTGCCATAGGACCGATCGGTCGGAAAATGTGTTTTACTAAGAAAAGTTTTTTTTATGGTATCAAATTTTTATTATCAATGATTTAAAATTTTTTAATATCTGATATCTATATCCTATATATATTTTACTGGTTAAATCAGTTGGAGTAAAGTTTTTCAAGTGTATTAAAACTTCGGCACAGTCGAAGTTAGCTTTGCCTTCTCGTTATTGTTTTTCTTTATTCCAAAAATTTGGATACTTTCGTAGTTGAACGCAAAAAAAAATTGTTTGGGTTATTTCTTGTTAATTTAAGAGTTTGTAATATTTGATGCATTTTCTCTGTATTTATTTACGATTTATTTTATGAAAGTTTGATTTTCTATTTGCTTAAATCAAACATTTCTGATTTGCCAACTAACTTTTAAATCAACTTAATTTCATGTTTTCCTTTTACGCTCACGCTGCTACAAACTTGCATTTACATACAAATCAACTTTAATATTCCGCTTCCTCTTCATTCGATTTATTGATAGAATTTCCATTTGCCAATTGCTAAACACAATTTAGTCTGCTGCATCATTTCTGTAGTCCTTCTCTTTATACTTGGGCTTAAGCCCCTTAAGGGGGACCTAAAGTGTCAAAGACATGGCCCAGAAATCAATACATACATATATATGTATGTGATGGTATACAAAACGAATCAATGGCTGCTGATGCTGCCTTTGACAGGGAAAACAATCTGTCTGTCAAGGAGGAGAGGGATATTGATATCGACTTTAGCTTTTGCATGTTGATTATGTCGTTTCAAAATGGCAAATGCACTTCCGGTGTGCCAAGGCATTCTGGTTTAAAAAAATGTGTATGTTTACGCCCACTCAACAGGTCAAAGGTTAGAACTCATAGCCTACATTGTAGTCTGGCTGTTTGATTACATTTTCATAAAACTGTTGATTGCATTTTCTGTTTGTCCTTTGTCCCCAGGGGGACCAACCATAAATCCTATGCACGGCGGGAGCACACAAATATGTGTCATTTGTTTTTGCACCTGCACAATATTTTTTATGTATTTTTTTTTTGCTCTACTGCACACAATTTCCATTAGTGTTAAAAAATGTGTCGGAAATTTCAATTCAATTTCCGTTTCTTGGCTTTATAATATAATTAATCAACTCCCTCTCTTTCTCTCTCTCTCTTTTGCAGAACCCGACATTGGCATGCCACAGCATGAGGCTCAACGTTATTTCACTCAACTATTATCCGGACTTAATTATCTGCACAAACATGGCATTGCCCATCGTGATTTGAAACCTGAAAATCTTTTACTGGACGAGCATGATAATGTGAAAATTTCGGACTTTGGCATGGCCACCATGTTTAGGTATTAGGTACAAAATGAATTCCATGAAAGCACCCACTCACCCCCCTCCCTCCCTTCAGAGAACAATGAAACCATTAAAATGCATTTGCGGTGTGCGTGTGTGTGTGAAAACAAGAGAGTTTTGTGGAATTGCAACTCAAAGCGCTTTAGGGATATTACCAAAGCAGGAAAAGCATACAAGAGTTTACAGTGTTGCTCTCAGGCATTTCACAACTTTTTATACCCTTTAATAATAGTGACAAATGGGTATATTAAGTTCCCTGTTTATATATGAAATTGGCAAAAGAAAGCATCTGTGTCTGTGTCCTTGATTTTGTGTGTTTTTATACGCATATATACATACAAACACACGCTGCCGACGCTTAAGACGCCGCAATCGCGACGCTGCAGTCTGAAACAAACTTAATCTGCGTATGGTATACACCTACTTAGATTCAGATTTAAATTGTTTCCATTTACTTTTTTATTCCACAATCCACTCTTCTTAAAACGAATAACTTAATGGTTTTTTTGGAAACAGGAACAGCTGATTTGATTCAAATCGAAAGTGGGAACAGTCCTGATGATAGACTTTAGAACTAGTCGACGCAAACTTAAAAGAAACCAGAGTTAAAATTTTTGGGAAAATTATTTCCTTCCGTTAGATTTTGGTGCCCACCGCTGGTCTATTGCAGTTAGAGTGTGTTATTTGAATCCTTCAATCTTACAAACCCACAAAAAGTTTCACATATTCACGAATACGTTTGGAGGAAAATACTATATTTTATCCGAGTGATTTCAAACTCGATTTTTTGGGAAAAGAATGCAAAATTATTAGACATCTGATTTTAGAAATCCTTCCCCCAGGAAAAAATAAGGGTGCAAAATAATTATTTTGTGATGTGATTTGGAAAATCCACCCGAAAGGCCGGGAAATGCCAAGAAAATTATAAATGGGGAAAACTATTTTTCATCCGATTGACTTAAAGCTGGGTTTCGGTGGTGAAATTTTCGCCCCCTGGGTAGAAAAATTTGGGGCGTAGTTGGGTTCAGGGCCCATCGTTATAGTGAACCGATCTGAAGGAAATTCGGCTGTTGTACGATCTATTGGCCGAATAAATGGAAAACTAATTTTTTGTCATTTCAGCTCTGCGGGGGAATATATTGAAAGATACTCAAGAATCAATCCGAATTTGACGTCGTTTTGACGGCTATACTAATGGGGGCTATGCTAGTAATAATATATTGAGTCTAATCCACTGAACCGAACTGAAACCGCGCTTCAATAAGCCCTCAAAAACCCGTGTTTAAAATTTCTTTAAAAGAAAAACCAGTCCTCATTTCTAAACGGTTTCCATCCCTCTCTTGTATTGAATTTTAGCGTTCTTAATCTAAGCAACATTGATATTATGTGATTTCAAACAAATCTGTCGAGTGACTATATCTTATAGCTTATAGTTTTAGTGAGAAAATCTTATTGGGCGCGTTCAGCAGAGACACTTGATCACTGATCAGCTTAAAAACTACTCGTATCAGTTAGCATACTTTTAGGGGGTTCTGTTAAATGGACATTTGGAAGAGAAAAAGTGAAAGTGACCCCTTCAACTCAACAATTACCAATACAATATGCTTTAAAAATGTTCTGCAAAATTTGATCAAAATCGGAAGACTAAATCCCAAAGATGGGACAGATCGGTCGAAAATTGAGTCTAAGTGAGGAAAACTTTTTGTTTCAAGTTAAGAAGTAAACATTCAGATTCTTTATTATTTCTGAGTTAAACAAAATCTGACATCTATATGATATGTGTTGGGTAAAGTGTGTGCATTTTATTGAACATGTTCACTAGTTCTTTTTTCCCCAAAGTGAGTCAACTTACTCAAATTGTTTAGTTATTAAACAGAAAAGTGTGTGAAAACTGATTGATTACATTTTTTTTTAGGATATGTTCAATTTATTGAAAAACTTTTTTTTTTTTTTAATTTTAGAGCTGAAGTGAAAGTGGAGCGAACATTTACTTTTCTGTTATAGTTCCATCGTTCTTACAAAACTCAATGACTTAACAAAGGATCATTTTAAAAGTATCCCCCTTCATTAGAAGAACAAATTTTATGTTCACAAAACACGTACTTAGGGCTGCAAACCCAAATAATTTTTTGCAGAGATCCGGTTCGCAGGTTCGAAACCAAAATTTTCCAATGGTTAAGGTTCAGAATTTGAGGTTGAAGGTTTTTGTGCAAAGGGTTTGGTTCGAACGGCATCCTGAGATTTCCCAAAATCATATCGATTAGAAAATTTTCTTGCTAAAGCTTGGTATTGAGTAACTGCGTTATTTCGTCGATAACAAGTGCGAAAAAGTTGCCCCCATCTCTACTTTCAAATCTATCCACCACTTGGTGATTTGTTTACAAAATAATTTCAAATGGATAACAGACAGTGAAGAGTCTTATTGGCTTGCATTGCCGCAATTGTTGCTACAATAGCGATGTGTGAGTTCCACCAAACGGCAGAGAATGCAACCAGGAAACCACTTTTTGCGGCGACAAAGCAGTCCCAAATCTGACTATTCTGGATTTATGTGGCTCATCCATTACAAACATGGAATCACTTCATTAACCTTCCTTGTCAAGGGCAGCACCTATATTTGCCCATACGCTTTTGACCAATCCTGTATCAGAATGCTACTTGCACTAAATTCATCAGGGCCACCTTCTCGTCAGTTGGAAACTTGTTCACTCTTTTTTTATGTTTTTTAACAATTTTTACAATCATTTTGATATGCACTTGTTTTTCCTTGCGCCACACACTTGTTTACTTCAACACAGCTGATTGCGAAAAATATGGTTTTCATATATTTCGCACTATCGAAATAATGACCTATCGATTAACTATTGCGTGACACGGTATGCATCGGGTGGCAACGCTGCAAACATCGATAAGACTTTCGCCAGATTTCTGTGGACCAACTCGCGAAACAGCTTCTAGCGAAAATCGAGCGAAATCGTTTTTTATATGAAGTTTCAGATTTCGCGAGTATTTCGCAGTTACTCAATACCAAGCTTAAAAATAAAAAATAAAATATTTCGAATTTCTGAATTTTAGTTTACTTGAACATACGAAATCATTTATTTTCAATTTATTCTTCTTCTCGTTTTTTATCTATTCTTCTCCTTTGATCAGACAAAATAAATATTATGGTTGAAATACTCGATTAACTAAGACTTGTAACTTGGCCTGAACCGAACCAAAAGTTTTGGTTCGGAACAGGTTTAGGTGTAACTATTGGTTTCATAAGAGGTTCGGTTTAAGGTTCGGTTCAATCTGAACAAATAGTCGGAATTCCGGGCTCGAACCGGTTCGGTTCAAAACCGGTTTGCATCCCGGCACGTACTAACGCCAAACGTATAAATTTTCATACCTTGATATTTGCACACTAAAAAAAAATGTTATTTAATCGTATAGTTCCTTTTCACATTTTTAATAATAAGATAGTATAATCTTTACCCTTTAGTATGCGCATTAGATCTGGAAAATTTAGTATCAATTACTAAAGTTAGAAGATAAGAGAATCATACCTAAATAATTTTTTGTTCTAGTAAACCATAACCTGGGTTTCAGGAACCGTTCCGCAAACCTAAGTAAGAACACCTAGTTTACGCACGTTTTCAAATCCATAACCGAACCTCATCTAAATTTTTTTAAGATTTGCAACCTTGGTATAGAGCGTTATGCGTTACCCCTTACCTAAAAACCCCTTCCGTACCAAAATTAAATATGTTTTACATCAAAAGTCTTAAAAAACCTGACAAAAATAAAGAAAAGCAAAGGAAGCAAAGTGTTGTGAAATAAAATTTTCAAATCAAATAGCGGAATTTCAGAGATTCCTTGCAAATTTCGGTTGAGTTATATACCCAACTAAAAATTTTAGCAAAGATTTTACAAAAATACAAAAAATTCTGAATCTCGTCTTGAACTTTCATAATTTCGAGGGACAGCAATAAAAAAGGAGAATACTAATTTTAAATAGGTTAAGTCTTGCTTATACTATATATCAAAGTAATTCGGGGTTGTCTAACCTACGCTCGATTACTTATCAATCGGCCCACCTATATGTGTCTTATTGACTGGGGGTATTTAAAAGTTTTATTTGATCAATTATTACGAAACTCATTTAAAGTCAAAGTCACAATTTAAGCTCCTGTTTACGTTTTATTCTTTGAATTTGTTTACAATTTTGTGAAAGGTAATTTCCATTTGCTGTTATTTGTGTTTGGTTGCCAATATTTCTCGGTCAGTTTCTTTTATTCCCAGAGTCTCCAAGGTAATAAGCTAAACCACACAAACATGGACACATTTGTTTTGCCCCCCATCCCTTCCCCCCTCACCACCCATCCCCTCGTACACAGAATCTGTATTTAATTCTGATTTATTCCTTTAACCCAACTCTTTTCTTTATTCTGCTCTTTCTCAACCCGTTTTCTCTCTGCCGCTGCTGCTGCTGTACAAACGATGCTGCCGTTGTCATTTGTCACATTCATTTCATCAACGTTAGATGCAAGGGCAAGGAGCGGCTGCTGGACAAACGATGCGGCACATTACCATATGTGGCACCCGAGGTGCTATTAAAACCGTATCATGCACAGCCGGCGGATATTTGGTCATGTGGCGTTATATTGGTCACCATGCTGGCGGGTGGTAAGTTTTAATGTGTGTGGGGAGGGAGTGTGTAAATCAATCAGAGGACAAAATTTCAAGTCATTTTATCACATTCCAACTAACGGTCCCCCACTCTCTCACTCTCTCGCTCTCTCTCTCTTTAACTTCTTGCACTTTTTGTTTAACATATATATTTTTGCTGTTTCTTTGGTATTCTAGCTGTAGATTGTTTTTTTTGCACTTTGTATATCATCTAAAGCTTTTATACCAAAGCTCCAGCTTAAATTGCTTGCCAACGCACCCAACAACAACAACAACAACAAAAATGATAACTGTATTAAATATCAAACGAACCGAACATCATTTCCATATTCAGTGCACGATTTGAATATATAAAATTTGAATTGCTTTTAATTTAGGAAAAAATAAAAAGCCCTTCGCCGCCCCCCCCCCCCGCCAAATTCATTCGCACGTTTTTACTGTTCAATTTCCTTTTATTTTCATTTTTTTTTGTGATAAAACGCGCGTGTTTAAAAATAACGGAAAATTATATTGGAAATTATTTGAAACAAATTTTTGTGCGGGACTTAATTAAAAATCAACTAATACGGAAAATCTTAGTTTAAAGCATGTTTTGATTTCATTCTCAAACAATCGAATCATCAATCGGAAACGAATTTGAATCGAATCACTCATTTCGAAAACCCCAATCATTCATTAATATCATCGTCCAATCATTTCCTGTAACTTTCTCTAATACTCAACTTCCCCTCCACTTCCCCTTACAGAACTACCCTGGGACCAGCCCTCTTCAACCTGCCCCGAATTCATCACCTGGAAGGATAATGATCGCTGGCAAACGCAAACACCTTGGAGCAAATTGGATACTTTGGCCATTTCATTGCTACGCAAGGTTTTGGCCAGCACACCGGGCAGTCGTTTGAATCTAGACAAAATCCTTGATCATAAATGGTGCAATATGCAATTTGCCGAACATGGTAAGTACCTTAAATCATTCTTCTCAAATCAAAGTGACATTAGTGATTGAAAGAATAGAGTTTCCCCCTCTGCTCCTCCATTCAGTACTGCTCAGGTACTTAGTGACTCTCAATTTTATATCAATTTGAGGGTCGCTCTGTGCCTGTGCGGTCTGTTAATGGTTTGTCTACAGTTTAATTAGCATCAAATCAGTGAAGTTGCGAATGAAAATTTATGTATTTTTAACCGGTATAAACGATTCAAATCCGTTACCATAACCGAAATACATTTTTTTAAATAGCCTTAAAAAAGTGACCTTTTTTAATTTAACATAACCGAAACAATTTATCCGGTGCCGATTTAGTTTTTTTTCAATATCATGTAGAGAAAAAATGTATATGGGCATTTCCATCCAAAACGTCCACCGAGAACAAAAAAATGAAATTTAAAATTTTTTTACATGAATGATTTTTTTGTAAATCATAGGTTTTTATTTTTTATATCTAAAAATGAGCAAAAAACGGAGGCGAAAAAAATTTAAAGAGCCTTGTATACGGTAGAGAAAAAAAAAGTTAAAGTACGATCCAATATTTTGCGAAAATGAATACATTGAAATCTTTTTTTGACTTAAAAACATTTTAACTCCGCTTATTTATATATAATTTCCTTAAATAGAGTTACTGAAATAACATTATTATTATGACGGAAGAAAATGTCCCATACTGACATGTCCTGTTGGAAGAAAGTGCTTAAAATTGAATTTTAAGAAATGTATAAGTTTATTTCGAGTAAAATCAAAACCGTTTTTAAGTGTCATTAATGTACAATATTCGAAAATTTAACAGATTGATTTGTGCTAAAATCGGCTTGTCAATTGTTGGTCGCAAACCACTTCTGTTTTTGTCCCGTGCGAATGCCTTGGTTTTTTTTGTAATTATCTTGAAAAAAATTAATTGCCCAAAATCAACCTTAGCACCAATTGTATGGACAATTAAGAGCAATAAGTTAAGCCTTTTGTCAAATAAAAAATACGTTTTATTTTTACTTCTTTTTCCACTTCAAAAGTGTACGAAGGTCCAGTTCGACATAATGGAAATGCACCATATTAAGGACCGATTTCTATTCTTCATATACTACATATATCACATAACTAACAACTAACAGAGTAAATATTACGTTTATCTGACACATAGCACCTATTTAGAAAATGAGAAATCGGCCCTTAATGGTTATTCCACGAAAATTCGGCCATGCACCACTCCCATTGCTAACGGTGAAGTTCATTACCAACCAAACGCATGCGCTATCAAGTTTTTGAATTTAGTGGATAATCCAAATTAGGTCCGTTTTCTTATGTTTAAGTTTTTAAAATCTAGGTGCATAGCAATCTGTAGCAATCTACTTTAACCTCATGGATTTGAAAAACCATGTTCCCACATTCCAATGCATGTTAGGTATTTTTATGCCTAAACAAAAACGGTCACACCGAACCATGTACAAAACAGCAGTTCTTGTAGGCGATGCACCACTAATTTTAAATTTCAGTTCCGACTAGGAAAGGACTTTACAAAGTTTGAAGCAAACTTGTGTAAAGTTTTCCTGTAGGCGAGAGATTTTAATGTACTTCTAGTTTTTTGTTGTATTGTTTTAATTGGTCAAATAACAAATTAGTCCCCAAGAAAGTCAAGCCAACTAGGAGGGCCAACTAGATTATCATGTCTCATTCGTCGAACAGTGTGAACTCAGCCTTAGACGGGACTTACATGATGAAGCAAACTTCTTGATGTTTTCTAAGTAGGCGAGAGATTTATATGTATTTCCTTACTATTCGTTTTAAGTTCGACGCCTACTAAGAAAACTTCATGAAGTTTGCTTTATGGTGAAAATCCCGAATTGGACTTTCGTTTTATTCAGAAAATCTTGTCGTGGAGCTGCTTTGATTTTAGTTATTTTTATTAAATTTTTCGTTATTTTTATTTAATTTTGCAGACAATTTGATCCAGTTTACATTATCCGTTTATTTGTTCAATAACACATCCTTATTCACCTAAACAAGATCCACAAAAATTAGATCCTCTTCTACCGTAAAATGCTTGCTTCTTTTACTATTTGAAGAGGAAATCTTTCAACATTTTTAATAATCAAAACAAATAAAGCTGTGCGTACCCGTGCTGCTTCTAATCCTGCCGGTGTGACCGTACCACAATTGCAAAAATTTTAAATCCATGAACATAAGAAACCCAATTGCATGAATCCAACCAGTTTCAAAATCTAGGTGGATTTTGTAGGAAGGAAGGTAAAATATTATTTCTATATAAAGCTGTGTAATGAGGTCGTTCGAATTTTTCTTGAGCTGTCGATTCGATATTCCTCACCTCTATCTGTTGTGGGGTACTCAGGATACAGGATACTAGATAGTGTGGATTGTATTGAACAACTGATATTACCTCAAGAAATTCGTGTTAATTTGTCAGCTTTAAATGGAGCACCAAACCAAAATTGATTGCAAAATGTAAGCTAGGTGAAAAACGTTGCTTTGATTGATGAAGTTAAGACCAAAAATAATTATGGGACATCACAAATGGACAGCGAGTTAATGAGTTGCTTACTAAAAATAGCAAACACAAAAATGAAGTGTATTTCGTAATTCAATGTAGGAAAGGTTAAAAAGTCGACATTGCATTTGAGTCATAGAAATTTGACAAAATTTTTGTTGGTTAGCAAGGTTTTGACGAGAAGTTGACAAAAACAAAACAGCAGTGTGACCAGCCCCAAGTTCACTGAAAAATATCATAAAATTAATTTTACGGCTTAATTTACTGTCCAATCTAGTCACACTGTGTTTTGCAATCCACAAAGGGAATATCTAGGAAATTCCTTTAAGGAAAATTCGAAGGCTCTTAGTAGGTAGCTTTAGGGTGGATTTCCATTTCCATAATTAGTTCATTATTTTTCCCCATTTAATTCGCCCATTAGACTAATATACCGAAGGTCATTCAAATTGACATAAAATTTAATTTCCAACATCGAAAAATAGTATTGGCCATATTGTAGTCACCAACCGAGTTTAAAATTAATAGAACAAAAATTGGTTCTCCGGCAATTTTACAAACGGGGTGGATTTTCCAACAACGGAAATTATTTTTCAAGAAGTTAGCTGTGGTGCAAAAATATTAAACGTCTTTTTACAAACGAAATCAAAGAAAAGTGTAAATAAAGAAGTGAAAGGGAATCAAAAAATAGCACTTAAGAAATGCAAGATAAGAACATCAAATGTGTGTAAATATTTGTCTTTGAGCTGGTCGATAACTATAAACGCACTTTGCTACTTTTGGTGATCACACCGGCTCTTGTCTTTTACATAAACCACTAAATTAATTAGCAATACGTCATGAGATTCATTCCCCACCGATAGCGATTTTAGTATTAATTCTAAACGTTTTTCTATATCATCGGTTTTATTTTTATCTTTGAGCAGTCCGAGCTTATAAGAAAGCAACATCTTAAAACTGGCAGCAGATAAATGATCCTTCACGAGGCAGCTCGTCTAGAAACTTTCTCAAAAATAAACTTTGGCGGTGGGTTTCAAATGATCTGGGGAGCATTTTAAGCAGATGAATGTATGGAGTTAGCCTTTTCAAGCACACGTATGGACTCCTTTAAGTAAAATTAGATCTTGCAGATGAATTTACTTCCAATATTTTTGATTCTCTTTCACACCTCATATAACTTAAAAATAAGCGTACGAAAACATTAACGAAAACTTTATTTCTTTACGTTTTAAACCCCCGTGTGTGTGACAGAATTAGATAGAAACGAACAAATATACGAAAGCTACAACAACAAAATCACTGACGCTTTTTTGGCTCGCGAGCTGTCTCCCCCCTTACTGATAATAAAGTGATCCCTCCTTCGTGTGAAAATGTGCCTTGCTGCTGCTTTGGCGCTTTAGCTGTATGATAGATTTGACTACTTCATAAAGCTAGATTACCAAAGCATTAGCTCTGGTAAATCAATCTACAATGTGTGTGTGTATAAACCCGTGTATAAAAATGAATTTTCCTTTAATTAAAGTTTTGTTTTATGTTTTAAGTTTTGCATATTATTTGCTCTTTGGTGATTTTAGCTGTATGGTGTCTGTAGAATCCATAGAGCTTTATTACCAAAAACCAAATGGTTTGTTTTTGCTTTGGTTTGTTTAACTAATTTCTAATTTTATCTATGATCCAAGCAAAGTTACTAAATTTCCTCTTTTCTCCTTCTCCATTTAGAACGCTCCTATGACCTGGTGGATTCGGCGGCTGCCTTGGAAATTGGCTCACCCAAGGCCAAGCGTCCGCGTCTATTGCAATCTAGCACCCACTTGAGCAACAATATGGATGACTCCATTTCGCGTAATTATTATTCTCAACCCATGCCCACCATGCGCAGTGATGATGACTTTGCGGGCAAATTAACGGCCCGAAAGGAGGGTGACCCTGCGGCTTTGGCTCAGGAGGCACGTCTCAGCTATTGTTTCTCACAACCCGCCCTGCTGGATGATCTTCTATTGGCCACACAAATGAATCAAACACAAAGCGCCTCACAGAATTACTTCCAACGTTTGGTGCGACGCATGACCCGATTCTTTGTGACCACACGTTGGGATGATACCATCAAGCGGTTGGTAAGCACCATCGAAAGATTGGGTGGCTATACCTGCAAGGTCAGTGAGGATGGCGTGGTCACCGTATCCACCATTGATCGACGCAAACTTCGTTTGGTTTTCAAAGCTCATATAATTGAAATGGATGGCAAAATATTGGTCGATTTTCGTCTATCCAAAGGCTGTGGCTTAGAGTTTAAACGTCGCTTTATTAAGATCAAACATGCACTGGAGGATATTGTGATGAAGGGACCCACAACTTGGCCCATAGCGATTGCCACGAATTCGGTGCCTTAGATTTAGAATTTTATTATCATCAACATCACCAACCACCGAAAGCTAACTCTCCAGCAAGTGCTAAGCAGAGCTGTCAATTGAAATTATCATTAACATAACAATTACAATTTTTTTTAGGTAATTGAAAATTTAATTACTATGACAATTACAATTTTTTGAGTAATAAAATTGTCATTACCATTAAAATTACTATATTTTTGGTACTTAAAATTTTAATTACCATTAGAATTACTTTTTTTTTTAAAAAATTCAATTTTGGTATTTAAAAATTAATTAATTTAAAATAATGTAATGGTAATTATATTTTAAAATACTAAAAATAACGGAATTGTGATGGTTTTTTGGTATTTAAAAATTTAATTACCATTGCAATTACAATTATTTGAGTAATTAAATTGTCATTACCATTAGAATTACTATTTTTTTGGTATTTAAAATTTTAATTAAAATAAAATAATTATTTAAATAATAATTTTTTGGTATTTAAAAATAATAATTAAATTAAATATGGTAATTAAATTGCTTACCATTAAATTACTAATTTTTGGTATTTAAAATTTTAATTACCAATAGAATTACTATTTTTTGGTATTTAAAAATTTAATTATCATTACAATTACTATTTTTTTTGGTATTTAAATACTAAATTAATTAAAAATTAATTGTAATGGTAACTATATTGTAAAATACCAAAAATATCGGAATGTTAATGGTTTTATGGTATTTCAAAATTTAATTACCATTACAATTACAATTATTTGAGTAATTAAATAGTCTTTACCATTAGAATTACTATTTTTTTGGGGTATTTAAAAATTTAATTACCATTACAATTACACAATTTTGGTAGTAATTTCAAATTTAATTATTATTAAAATTAATTGTAATGGTAATATTTTTAAATACCAAAAATAATCGGAATGTTAATGGTTTTTTGGTGTTTAAAAATTTAATTCTACAATTACAATTATTTGAGTAATTAAATTGGCATTACCATTAAGAATTACTATTTTTTTGGTATTTAAAATTTTAATTACCATTACAATTACTATTTTTTTGGTATTTAAAAATTTAATTAATTTAAAATTAATTGTAATGGTAATTATATTTAAAAATACCAAAAATATCGGAATGTTAATGTATTTTTTGGCATTTAAATAAAAATAATTACCATTACAATTACAATTATTTGAGTAATTAAATTGTCATTACCATAAGAATTACTATTTTTTGGTATTTAAAATTTGGTTTACCATTAGAATTATTATTTTTTGGTATTTAAAAATTTAATTATCATTAAAATTACATAATTTTTGTGGTATTTAAAAATTTAATTAATTTAAAATGAATTGTAATGGTAATTAAATTTTAAAATACCAAAAATATCCGAATTGTTAATGGTTTTTTGGTATTTAAAAACTTAATTACCATTACAACTACAATTATTTGAGTAATTAAATTGGCATTACCATAAGAATTACTTATTTTTGGTATTTTTAAAATTTTAAACATTTTTATTTTTTAAATTAATTAAATTTTGGTATTTAAAATTTAATTATTACAATTACTATTTTTTGGTATTTAAAAATTTAATTAATTAATTTAATTAACTATATTTAAATACCAAAAATATCGGAATGTTAATGGTTTTTTTGGTATTTAAAAGTATAATTACCATTACAATTACAATTATTTGAGTAATTAAATTGTCATTACCATAAGAATTGCTATTTTTTGGTATTTAAAATTTGGTTTACCTTTAGAATTATTATTTTTTGGTATTTAAAAATTTAATTATCATTACAATTACACAATTTTTGTGGTATTTAAAAATTTAATTAATTAAAAATGAATTGTAATGGTAATTAAATTTTAAAATATCAAAAATATCGGAATGTTAATGGTTTTTTGGAATTTCAAAATTTAATTACCATTAAAATTTCAATTTTTTGTAATTAAAAGTTTTTAACCATAACAATTAAATTTCTTATGGAATTTAAAAATGGAATTAATTAAAAATTAGTTGTAATGGTAATTACATTTTAAAATTGCAAAAAATCTTGGAATTGTAATGGATTTTTTTTTGTTCTTTTACAATTTAATTACCATTACAATATCACAATTTTTGTGGTATTTAGATATTTAATTACCATAATAATTGAAATTTTTTTTGGTGTTTAAAAATTTAATTACCATTACAATTACTTTATTGGTTTTTGGTTATTAAAAATTTAATTACTAAAACAATTACAAGTTTTTGGAAATTCAAATTTTAATTACCTCTTCAATTCCTAAAATTATAATGAATATTTTTTTGTAAGTACAAATTGCATTACTATTATTTTTTTTTAAATTGTGTTGTTTATTTAGGTAATTTAAACTTGCAACCGAAATTACCACAATTTATTTGTAATTACCAAAAAAATTAAATTTTTGAAGACAATTATTGAAGAATTATAAAAGTCATTTAATTTAAATTTCTCAATTATTGAAGAATTATAAAAGTAATTTAATTTGAATTTCCCAAATAATCATAATTGTTATGGTAACTAAATTTTAAATTACTCAAATAATCGTAATTGTAATGGTAATTAAATGTTTAATTAGCCAAAAAATCGTTATTGTAATGGTAATTAAATGTTTAAGTACTCAAATAATCGTAATTGTAATGGTAATTAAATGTTTAATTTTCCAAATAATCGTAATTGTAATGGTAATTGAATTTTGAATTACCCAAAAAAATCGTAATTGTAATGGTAATTAAATGTGACGCGAATAATCGTAATTGTAATGGTAATTACATTTTAAATTACTCAAATCAAATTAAATTACATCAATCATAATGGTAACTAAATGTTAAATTACTCAAATAATCGTAATTGTAATGGTAATTAAATGTTAAATTACCCAAATAATCGTAATTGTAATGGTAATTAAATGTTTAAGTACTCAAATAATCGTAATTGTAATGGTAATTACATTTTTAATTACCCAAATAATTGCAATTGTAATGGTAAAGTTATTGTAATGGTAATTCAATGTTTAAGTACTCAAATAATCGTAATTGTAATGGTAATTACATTTTTAATTACCCAAATAATTGCAATTGTAATGTTAATGGTAATTTCAATTTACAGCTCTGATGCTAAGTTATGTTTTATTTGCATTTTAATGGTTAACTTTTACTATTTTAAATAATAAATTCATTTTGTTAGTCTTAAGTTTCGATTATGATTTTAATTTTTGTTGAATATTTCGATGAAAGAGTATTTTAATGTAGCTAGTTAAACGTTATATGAAACAATAAATCGATCAAGATTTTGATTAATAAATTTGCTTGTGATTTTGAGAGTTTTCTTATGGGTTGAGGTGAATAAAAAATAAAAAAATACTTTTTTATTTAAACTTGATTTGGCATTTCATTTTCAAAATATTAAAGACAAATCAAGGTGTTTTCCTGACAAAATAAGAAAGAAAAACAAACCAGTCCAAATACAAAAATTCGTATGAAAGAAATGTTTTGTAAAAGCAGTTGGCCTGGTGTTTTCCCTAGCTGGTTACATTATACAATTCTTTCATTCTTATAGAATAACTAAAACTAACAAGAACACGTAAACAAAAAACTCTGAAATTTAAAAATTTTACACATTTATATTTTGTAAATTTTCCAAAGAAATTTTCATTTAATTGATAATGCCAAAGTCATTAAAAAAACCGGTCAGATCCATATACGATATGGTAAGGGAAAGACTGAGTAATGAGAGCCGTATGAACGAACAACCAAAGAAATCAAAGACGACCTTGGTTAGCCCGAAGACGTCGATAGATGTTAAAAAAACGACTTTGATGAGCCAAAATACATCAGTTGATATAAAGAAAAAAACTCGTGAAGCCTTGGCCTTGCCAAAAGGCAAATTGGAATCATACGCTAAGCAGAAGCAAATTGCTGTGCATCGTTTTAATAATGTTGTAAATGCTTCACATATGAACAAGAACGATTATACTATGCCGCTACCGGAACCTAACAGAGTGAAAAACCTTGGTATGGTGGAAAAGATGTCGGCGCAAGTGCGCGATATGCGCGACACTTTAAATTGCAAGCATGAGTCGGGGGATGGACCGCAGGTGGGAGTCAATAAAAACGAATCTACATCCAAATTGTTAAATAACAAAAAGGTAACAAAAGACAAATCTCCAAAGAAACCCAAGACGACGCCCCGAAAGGCTGTACAGACTAAAAAGGGCAACCAGACCCCGAAAAGTGGTACGAAAAAGATGCGTCCGGTGATTCAACGTTCCCTGATGTCCGTGACCAACAGAGAATCTAATCGTTGGCGTATTTAGGACTCTCAAGATAGCGAAATAGTGTAACCGGGACAATAAAAATATACAAAACAAAGAATACTTTTATTTGATTGTGTTAGATAAGTCCAAGAAGGTAGAAGGAACTTGAAACTCTGAAACAAACTCGATCTGCGTATGGCATACACCTACTTACATTTCAAAGCACATGGCTCTATCTCTTATAGTCTCTGGGATCGACGAGTTCAACTTCTTTAATACCTTTTAACTTTAATATCTTTCAACTTTAATACCTTTCAACTTTAATACCTTTCAACTGCTCTGGTACCTTTCAACTTCTTTAATACCTTTCAACTTTAATATCTTTCAACTTTAATACCTTTCAACTAATATAATACCTTTCAACTTCTTAAATAACTTTCAACTTGTTTAAAACCTTTCAACTTCCTTAATAATCTTTGGTACCTTTCAGCTTCTTTAATACCTTTTAACTTCTTCTTTTAATATTTCAACTTTAATACCTTTCAACTAATATCATACCTTTCAACTTCTTAAATAACTTTCAACTTCTTTAATACCTTTTAACTTCTGTGGTACCTTTCAACTGCTTTGGTACCTTACAACTTCTTTAATATCTTTCAACTACTTTAATACCTTTCAACTACTTTAATACCTTTCAACTTCTTAAATAACTTTCAACTTGTTTAATACCTTTCAACTTCCTTAATACCTTTCAACTTCTTTAATACCTTTCAACTTCTTTAATACCTTTCAACTTTAATATCTTTCAACTTTAATACTTTTCAACCCATATAATACCTTTTAACTTCTTTAATACCTTTCAACTTCCTTAATACCGTTCAACTTCTTTGGTACCTTTCAACTTCTTTAATACCTTTCAACTTTAATTTCTTTCAATTTTAATACCTTTCAACTAATATAATACCTTACAACTTCTTAAATAATTTAACTTGTTTAATACCTTTCAACTTCCTTAAAACCTTTCAACTTCTTTGGTACCTTTCAACTTCTTTGGTACCTTTCAACTTCTTAAATACCTTTCAACTTCTTTGATACCTTTCAACTTCTTTAATACCTTTCAACTTTAATATCTTTCAACTTTAATACCTTTCAACTAATATAATACCTTACAACTTCTTAAATAATTTAACTTGTTTAATACCTTTCAACTTCCTTAAAACCTTTCAACTTCTCTGGTACCTTTCAACTTCTTTAATACCTTTCAACTTCTTTGGTACCTTTCAACTTCTTAAATAACTTTCAACTTCTTTGATACCTTTCAACTTCTTTAATACCTTTCAACTTTAATATCTTTCAACTTAAATACCTTTCAACTAATATAATACCTTACAACTTCTTAAATAATTTAACTTGTTTAATACCTTTAAACTTCCTTAAAACCTTTCAACTTCTTTGGTACCTTTCAACTTCTTTAATACCTTTCAACTTCTTTGGTACCTTTCAACTTCTTAAATAACTTTCAACTTCTTTGATACCTTTCAACTTCTTTAATACCTTTCAACTTTAATATCTTTCAACTTTAATACCTTTCAACTAATATAATACCTTTCAACTTATTAAATAATTTTCAACTTGTTTAATACCTTTCAACTTCCTTAAAAACCTTTCAACTTCTCTGGTACCTTTCAACTTTTTAATACCTTTCAACTTCTTTGGTACCTTTCAACTTCTTAATAACTTTCAACTTCTTTGATACCTTTCAACTTCTTATACCTTTCAACTTTAATATCTTTCAACTTTAATACCTTTCAACTAATATAATACCTTAAAACTTCTTAAATAATTTAACTTGTTTAATACCTTTCAACTTCCTTAAAAACTTTTGGTACCTTTCGACTTCTTTAATACCTTTCAACTTCTTTTAAACCTTTCAACTTTAAATAACTTTCAACTTCTTTGATACCTTTCAACTTTTTAATACCTTTCAACTTTAATATCTTTCAACTTAAATACCTTTCAACTAATATAATACCTTTTAACTTCTTAAATAATTTAACTTGTTTAATACCTTTCAACTTCCTTAAAACCTTTCAACTTCTTTAATACCTTTCAACTTCTTTGGTACCCTTCATCTTTTTTGGTACCTTCCAACTTCTTTATTACCTTTCAACTTCTTTAATACTTTTCAACTTTAATTTCTTTCAATTTTAATACCTTTCAACTAATATAATACCTTTTAACTTCTTGAATAACTTTTAATTTGTTTAATACCTTCACATTTTTATGGGTACAAGGTACAAAAATCAGGGTTGCAAATCGTTAGGAAATAAGAAATGGTTCGGTTCTGTGGTTCACTGGGGTTTTTAAACCACTGATTCGGTTCATAATATGGTTTTGCAGCAATCCGAATCGCGATTTGGTTCATTTCAGTGGTTCAAGGTTAATATAGTATCAAGCCTGATCCCTATACCGAATTTCCGAACTTTCTGAAATTAAACTTACCATTTTACTACAGGGTTGCCCATATCGACGGACCCATGTTTTTTTTAAAAAATCAAAGAAAAAAAAAAATTTGGCGGTTGGCAATCTTAATCATTTAATTTGTTCCAAGTAGATTTGTTAACATTAATTTTGAATATGATATCTCTCAAATGGCCGCCTCTGGCGTTGATGGCGTATTGTGCCCTTTTGCAGCATTTTCCATCGTTTTCGGCAACATTTCGGCCGGAATAGCGGCTATTTCTTCACGAATGTTGTCCTTGAGCTCTTCTACGGTCCTTGGCTTGTTAACGTAAACCTTTGACTTCAAATATCCCCACAAGAAGAAGTCAGGCGGCGCCAAATCGGGCGAACGCGGTGGCCAGTCCAAATCACCACTTTTCGACATCAAACGGCCCGGAAACAATTTCTTCAGAAAATCGATTGTTATGCGACTTGTGTGCGGTGGAGCGCCGTCTTGTTGAACTGCCTCATACGCTTTCGACGAATAATTGGCATCACAAAATTGGTTATCATGTCGCGATAACGCTCCTGGTTGATGGTAACAGCATGGCCATTTTCATTTTGGAAGAAAAACGGCCCAATGACCGTTTTCGCACTAACGCCGCACCAAACTGTGACTTTTTCGTCATGAAGAGGCACTTCTTGAATTTCCTGAGGATTTTCAGTGGCGTAAATACGGCAATTTTGCTTATTTACGGTCCCATTCAATGTGAAATGGGCACATTTTTTAATTTTTTAAAAGCACGTTGAGTTTTCACAATTGACTTGTTCTGTTGAATGTAAATTTCAACTATTTTCAGGGGGCTCGCGTGGCGTGCATTGTTCTATGGTAAAAATCTTTGGACTGACGCTTCAAACGCGGTATGTCATTAAGCGATCTGACATCTCTGTCAAAAAGTCATGGCGTTGCCAGATGGGTCCGTCGAATATGGGCAACCCTGTATTGCTAAATTTTAAGGTACAATATCGTAGTGCTTATATCATTAAAGTCTTAGATAAACTAAGCTGAACTCTGAAGCGTTTTTGTAGGCGGTTTTCGGTTCGGTACGGTTTGGTTCGGTTCATCCCTTATAAAAATAACACCTCATCAATATGAGGCCCAAAATTTTGTTTATGATTAATAATAACAAATTTCTTATGTATACTTTAGAGATGGGCGCTGGACAGAAAATTCGATCCCGACCCGATCCCGACCGTAGTCTATCCCAAACCGTCCCGAACCCCAATTTTAAATTCAATCCCGTGCCGATACCAAAGATTTTTTCGGGACCCTCGGGAATCCCTTCCCGAATACATTTTCTATATTCTTGTAGAGTGTATTATAAAATTGTCCAAATGTATGTAAGTATATAAATTCTTGATCAGCGTGACGAGCTGAGTTGATAAAGCCATGTCCATCTGTGGTTTCCATGCTATCTCCTCCCACTATTTTAAAGCTATCTGGATATATCTTGGCACAAGGTTTCTTCTTTTATATAGGCTCCACATTTGTCGGATCCAGCCGAATCCGACCTCAAAAACAATCGTCTAGATGGGATAACTTCTAAAGACCGATCGAACTGAAATTTTTAGTGTTGATTAGAAAGACCAGACTGCTTAAAAATGATTAAGAATATCGAAAAAATTGTGTTTCTTCATATAAAATAAACACCATATGTATTAAAAATCAGTATATTAAAAAAAAAACGGGATCCGAAAAATAAAACGGGACCCGAAAAATTTCGAGTCAAGAATAAATCCTGTTCCGTCCCGATCCCGAAAAATCCCATCCCTTCATAATTTATATAAATCATTAACCAATTGCATTCTGCTATTAAAATAAAGAATAATTCATAAATATATTTGTTATGCTTATGCGAGTATTGAAATACTAGATTTTTCTTTGCATAGCAAAATTCGTAGCAGGTGACATTATTTTTGTTATATTTTTGCTTTATCGATGTAATAAACCATATTCCACATTACGAAGAAAGAAATTAAACCTATAAGTATTTTAATTGAATTGGCCCGCCTCGTATTGATATCGATAACCATGATTGTCATCTATTTGTTATTACGTCTTTGTTTACGTTAGTTGTTGCTAGGCATCGGTCGAGCATGGTCACTTTGTGCGTCGCGAATTCTAAATGCTGTTTCAAAAATGGTTTTAAACAAGTGCAAATCAATCATAAATATTATTAAGTTATTAAATCAAGTGTTGGCCATGTGTTGGTGTATAAATTAATAACAAATTTGGCTTGCGGCAACAAAGTCAAAACAAAGTAATTGTCTTGATCGGGGCGGCCGGCAATTGCTTGCGGTAAAAAGCGCGTATGCGTGTGCGTTTGTGTTTTTTGTTTTGTTTTTATTTAATGTGCCAAAGATCGGAGCAGCTGCAACAAGTTGCAGTAAAAATGGCAGCTCAACAAGTGTGTGTGTGTGTGTTTGGTCTGCTGATGCAAAAAGCCAATGTCATTGTCTTAATCAGAGCAGCTGCAACAACTTGCAGTAAAAATGGCAGCTCTACAAGTGTGTGTGTGTGTGTGTGTTTGCGAAAAGCCAAAGAAATTGTCTTGATCGGGAGCGCCTGCAATGGCTTGCGGTAAACAGCACGTATGTGTGTGCGTTTGTGTTAGTGTTTTTTGTTTTGTTTTTATTTTATGTGCCAAAGATCGGAGCAGCTGCAGCAACTTGCAGTAAAAATGGCAGCTCAACAAGTGTGTGTGTGTGTGTGTTTGCGAAAAGCCAAAGTCGGGGCAGCCGGTAATTGCTTGCGGTAAAAAGCAATAATGCGTGTGCGTGTGTTTGTGTTAGTGTTTTTTTTAGTGAATATGCTGAATAACCTGCCAAAGTCCTTGTCTTGACCGGAGCAGCTGCAGCAACTTGCAGTAAAAATGGCAGCTCAGCAAGTGTGTGTGTGTATGTGTTGTTCGGAGCACCTAAAAAAAATGGCAGCTTCACATTGAAAAGTGCGGTTGTATGTGTGTGTGCGCGTTCTTTACAAGTGGAAAGGAAACTTTACTCGACACAGCTGATCCAGCCAGTGCATTTCAAGCCAGGCGACGCTAAATTTGAAAAACTCTCAGGTTAGTAATTTAATTTTTTTAAAAAATAGAAGGAAGCTATAGGAAATATTTCCATTTTTGTGGCAGAAAGTCCATTTTCAAAAGTGTCCAAGTCCACAAATTTTGTTTGCCATTAGTTTATAAATTCATCAGTCCTCAATGTTGCATACCAGAAATGTTAAAAGACTGCAGCCCTGGTTATATAACAGCTGTTAAAGTTAACATTTGTTATCGATTGACAGCTGGATGTAAAATGCGTATATTTCTGCTGCAATTTAGAATTGTTAAATAGTAAGAAAAACATCAGCTTTGGTCAAATATTTTTGTTGGAATCTGATCATTGTGGTTTGTATTACGTGTCTGTACCTTTGGTCTGTAGATATAAACCGTGTTGTCATAGTTGTCAATGGTATTCGTGAGGCATCTCATGATATGAAATTTTTAAAGAAAATTTAACTTCACGAAGGCCTGCAAAAAATTGTTAGCATTTGTTAGATCTGAGACTTTTTTTACCTTGTAGAGTCATCAATTCTGCGTCCGATGCACTTTATCTCAATGTGCATTTATTTGAACTTTTTGCGAAATTTAATTTTTTATAACATAACCTCAATTTTATCAATACCGACTTGTTTGCCATTTGGATAAAAGCGACTGGCCGAACTGACAAAGAGTATGTTATTTTTAATTGCTTCATAGGAGGGTTAAACCAAGCACCTTCAAAATCATCGAAAATATTTTTTTAGGAAAAATCCAGGATGTTTTGAGTAAATTTGGAGGCAAAATGGCAGAAAAGTTAACGAAATCTGAAACTTTTTAAGCTAAAATATGCTGACTGGCCTAAGGCAACACAATTGCTCAACATAAAAAAATCCATACGTTCAGTTGATCGTCCTGGTTTGTTATTTGTGCTTAAGGTTAGAGGTCGGAGGGAACAAGCTTCCAAGCTTTCTTTATCTGAGGCGAAAAATGTGCGCTTATTAATACAAGCAGCAAGCATGGTTGCTCGTAAAAGAGGGCAAGCTGACCTTGAAGCAGTTCTTAGGATACCTTCTTTATGTCCGCAAAAGGCGAAAAAAATAAGGAAATACGAAGCCCGTTCGCGTATCCTCAGATTATGCATTGACATTAATATAGGATCATGATCTTACAAAAAAGCAATAATGCGCATATAAAGAGGACTGCAGGAACAAAAACTGTGATATTTATCCGATATATATGGAAGCGGCGGAAAGGATTAGCCATTGAAGACCATCAGGCATCCTTGTTTCGGTTGCTAATGCAAAAGTCAGTCTACAGAAGCTTCTGCACAACTATGAAACTCGGCTTGTTGGTTTGCAAATTGATGTTATAGCACACGCAGTGCAAGCTTAGGACGCAAATTATATTGTATTGTATATAGTATAGAGAGACTTTCAGAAAATAAATAAAAATTAGTAATTTTTTGTTTTGCAGGCAACCAATTTTTCATTAATATCGCTTTCGAAAAATATTTCTCTGATTTCGCGGCAATAATTTGGCTGTTTTATATGACAAATTCAATTTAAAATAAACAAAAAAAATTTTTAAATTAATGTTTCTGTCCGGGGTAAAATGGTGCCAGGGAAAGAGGGCAATCTGACCCAGGATTACCTTTTTAATGACATTCTGTTAATACATTACTCATACGTTTGCCCTTAAATGTATGCTATAATTTTTAAAAATCCTTTTTATAAACCATGGCCAAGTGCAGCCACGCCCATTTTTCTCAAATACGTAGCACAATGATATGAATGACATAAAGCAAAAAACCGGATCAAAAAATCTCGCTTACTTTTTAAGTTATTAATTAATGCCACAAAAATTGAAATATTTCCTATAGTCTAGGCTTTTTGAATTAAAATCTGGCATTAAAAGCCCAAAACAACAGATGGCGCCACCTGTCAGCTGGAATAGTTTAAAAAGCCGCCCTTGCTCATATAATTAATGTTCAACCATTTATTTAAGTATTCTTATTTTGTTTTTTCATTAACACATTGAATACAACATTTATGCGTGTTTCATAATTGATTTGTAATGCGTTTTTCTTTACTTTTTTTTTTGGGTGGGGGGGTTATTGAACACCTCTTCAGATTCGCTTCAATTTATTGAGTTTTGAACGTTTTTTTGCTTAAATTCTATATCTCAATAACAGAGTTTGTGTGTGTGGATCAGAGAGACTACAATATGATGATAAATAAGTTTAACATTAAGAATAAATGTCTAATAACGAAGCAATATGTTTAAAACATTTATTTGTACACCAAACGAATGGGACACTTCTTTTGAATTTGAGTGAGTGAGTGGGTTCTTTTTTTTATTGCCTGGTGTTGTGTGTTGGAATTTCGAAGTTTCTTACTGTGGCTTCCTGAAGCTCTTGCCAGCAAACTTGACACCTTTGCCAATCTCCTCCTCAATGCGCAAAATTTGATTATATTTGGCCAGACGCTCCGAGCGGCAGGGAGCACCGGTCTTAATTTGTCCAGTGGACAGACCCACCACCAAATCACCAATAAACGAATCCTCGGTCTCACCCGAACGATGTGACACCATGGTGCCCCAACCGTTCTTCTTGGCCAGCAAATGGGCGGCAATGGATTCGGTGACGGTGCCAATTTGATTCACCTTCAACAACAAACAATTGCAGGCACCCTTCTCCACAGCGGTGGCAATACGCTTGGGATTGGTCACCGTCAAATCATCGCCCACAATTTGAATTTTGGTATTGCTGGTCAAATTGGTCCAGGCATCCCAGTGATCCTGATCGAAGGGATCCTCAATGGAAACAATGGGGAATTCCTTAATAAATTCCTGATACAAATTGGCCAACTTTTCGGGCGACAGCCATTGGGCCTTGTCGCTCTGTGGATTCTTGAAGTCCAAATCGTATTGGCCATCGCGGAAGAACTCAGAGGCAGCCACATCCATGCCAATTTCGATCTGTAATTGATTTGAAAATAATAAACTAAATTTTCCTTCCTTCAAACTTCACTCACCTTGCCCGTGTAACCCGCCTTGGCTATGGCATCCTGAATCAATACCAAAGCCTCCTTATTCGACTGTATATTGGGCGCAAAGCCACCCTCATCACCCACCGCGGTGGCATCCAAACCAAACTTGGCCTTAATCACATTCTTCAAATGATGATACACCTCCGAACCCATTTTCATGGCCTCCGTAAAAGTGGTGGCTCCCGTGGGCAAAATCATAAACTCCTGCATGGCCAACTTGTTGCCAGCATGGCTGCCACCATTGATCACATTAAAAGCGGGCACCGGCAGTATAATCTCCTTGTTGCCAGCCAAATCGGCAATATGTTTGTACAGGGGCACATTCTTTTTGGCAGCACCAGCCTTGGCCACGGCCAAAGATACACCCAAAATGGCATTGGCACCAAATTTGCTCTTATTCTCAGTGCCATCCAATTTGATCATGAAATTATCCACGGCCGCCTGATCCACCACATCCAAATTGGCCTTAATCACCTCGGGTCCCAACGTATCGTTGACATGGGCCACCGCCTTCAGCACGGATTTGCCATGATAGTTGGCCTTATCGTTATCGCGCAACTCCAAAGCCTCATGGACACCGGTGGAGGCACCAGAGGGTACGGCAGCACGGAACAAACCCAAATCGGTGGTCAGATCCACCTCCACAGTGGGATTGCCACGGGAGTCGTAGATTTGACGGGCATGAATCGACTTGATGGTCATGTTGGTACTTTCGGGACTGAAAGGAAGAGAAAAGAGAGAGAGGAATTATAGAGGCATAAATTAAAGGTACAAAAGGTATAAAATGTACCTAGCTATTGGTAAAGGTACTTAGCAACTGGCTAAGGCAAGGGGGGGGGTCCAAGTTTAAGGGGGCCGGCAATTCTAGTTCTTACAAAATATGTATTGAAGATTTTTTTTATGTTTTTTATGTTTTCTATTCTTTATATATTTAAATTTATCCCCCTATGAGGAGCATAGGGGCGAAAGTATTGATGATACTCCTCAATTAAAATTTACTGCAAAGGGAATTTTAGGAAAGAAACCTAAAAATATCTGCAATCAAAGGTCTTAATATAACTTTGGGAGCTTTGCAGACGACGTTATTGGAAAGGCACAGGGAGTGGACTGACGGTGCTCTATGATCTGCAAAAAGATAAAGTCGGAAGACCTCCCGGGTTTATCCACGGAAACCCAAGGCGAAGAATAATACAAAATTATTTCAAAGAAAAGGAACTAAGGCGAAAACTTTTCGGATCGATGGACGAAATCATTATT
Organism: Lordiphosa mommai; assembly: GCA_018904225.1. NCBI lineage: Eukaryota > Metazoa > Arthropoda > Insecta > Diptera > Drosophilidae > Lordiphosa > Lordiphosa mommai. Next base: position 106,432 of record JAEIFT010000621.1, on the reverse strand, counting down.
GAAATAAGGAAAAGTTTCTGCAATTGCAGGACATTGCATGATTCGGACCACACCAAGTGGATTTTTTTTGCATTCAGCGAAAACATATGTTGAAATTAATGTGGAGGAACTTAAGATGGAGTGCGTACGTTTTCGAGCCTTTTGTACCTCCAGCGAGAGCACAGATCACGTAAAAAATTAGGATAGATATACAGGCCTGTTCCGATTTTCACTAAAGTGAATTCGAATGTGGTACATGATTACTTTTCTTCTAAACGATCTGTAAAAACGGAACAGGCCAGATAGGCTCTCCAATAGACGAAAAAATGCTCAGATTTATCCATGCAAAAATTATTTCCAAGGTGTTCCTATCTGGTGCGGGCGGTCATTCAAAAGCTTACATATTGTCAGTTTTCTCCATGCAACCGTTGTCTGTCTCACTCTACGCATTTAGCAAAAAGCTTCGAGTTAACAAATTTTATTACTCTCCACACCTGTAACAATACATCTTGCTCCATCCCTTTTCTGATCGGCAATGAAAGCAGAGAACTTGACGCTGGCAACTAAGAAATTTACGCATACAGAAAACGAGCAATGAGCTTTTAAATGCTCCTCGTTTCCCTTAAGGGATCGGCAACATAATTGTTTACTCATACAGAAACCGGACAAAGAGCTTTCAAAAGCTCCTCTTTCCTCTTTTGATGAATCGGCAACGTGAGCAGAGAACTTGACGCTGGCTACTGAGAAAATAATTGTATACATATACGGAAAAACGGGCAAAGAGCTTTCAAAAGCTTCTGCTTTTTCCTTTAGGGATGGGCAATTTCAGCAGAGAATTTGACGCTGGCGACTTAGAAAAGAAATATTTACGGATACAGAAAACGGGCAAAGAGCTTTCAAAAGCTCCTCTTTTCACTTTAGAGATCGGCAAAGTGAGCAGAGAATTGGACGCTGGCAACTAAGAAAATAATTCTATATGTATGTACTACAATGTGCATATGGGCATTTCCACAGAAAAGTCTAGCATGACCGAAAAATTTTAAAGTTCATTAAAAGTTGTTTCTTACTTGATTTAGACAAGGTAAATATGCAAAAACAATTTTAATAAAAGAGTTTAAAGCTTTCCTTAGTACAGATAGCGATATATCGGGGTAGAAAGTACAAATTTTAGTTTCGGCTAGTTTTTCAGTGCATTTTCTCTTTTGATTTACAGCTCTAAGAATCATTAAGCATTTCCACACTTCTCGCAAAACTTTAGCTATAATGTAAATTGTTTTTTTTTTTTTTATTGCGTTGAATAATTTAAGAAAAATAATCTTTACTTCAAAAATGGCAAATGAAATTTATGTAACGTCACGCCAGTAATGTCACGTCAGATATAAAAAGCTAAAAAAAAAGAACGAGAAATGATTTTTATATTTGGTAAATTGGAAAATAAACGTATATTATTCTTAAAAATTCGAAAGAGTTTCTCAATTCGCAGTTTTGCAATTTTGTAACCTGAGTCAAAACCCACTTCCGGTTTAAGTAACGTCACGTCAGGGCATATTTTACAGAAATATATATTTGAATTCAATTATTTTAATTTTTTTATAAAAAAAAATTTTTAACTTGACTCTTTCATTATTTTTTTCTGTTATATCGTACGAATGTCACGGTCAAGTCGGTAAAGAAATACTCATATATCCTTTTTCCCTTTAAGGGTCCGCAATGTGAGCCTCTGTTGATGCTGGCAACTGAGAAAATAATTGTATATACAGAAAATGGGCAGAGAGCTTTCAAAAGCTCCTTATTTGCCTTTAGGGATCGGCAACGTAAGCAGAGAATTTGACGCTGGCAACTTAGAAAATAATTCTATATACAGAAAACGGGCAAAGAGCTTTCAAGAGCTCCTCCCTCACTTATTGGGATCGGCAATGTAAGCAGAGAATTTGACGCTGCCAACTGAGCAAATAATTGTATACCTATACAGAAAACGGGCAAAGAGCTTTTAAAAGCTCCTTTTGGCTTTAGGGATCGGCAACTTTAGCAGAGAATTTGACGCTGGCAACTTAGAAAATCATTTGATCAATGATTTGAACCCGGAAAATTCATCTCTATTTCGGATCATAAATAACCTTAAATCACCTCCATAGGAGCTTAGATTGGTTTCCTAAAATTTCCATTTCGCAATCTAAAAGATCTATATCAGTCTAGCTCAAAGATACTTTAAGAAATTCTTTAAAAATACGTTTAAAGTATTTTTTAAATGGTGACAACAAGCTGGATTATTTACCTATCGATCATAATATCAAAATGCTTGAAGAAGTGTGCAAATAATTGATTGATTGATATACAAAATTTCATCGAATTTGTGATTTGACAGCTTAAAGCAGGAATGCTTACAGCCTGTTTACGACAGAAAAGACACCAGTGCATATGCAAAAAACATTTGTCAAAGAATAACTACGAGAAAGAGATGGAGAGATATAAATGCGTGCATTGCAACAACAATTGAGCTGTCAGCTGAAATAATTTAAATTCTTTCTTTTAGGCTTGACAAACTTGCTCAAAAATTAAAATTCCATTTTAAAGCCTCAATAAAAAGTAAAGTATAAATATCATGAAAATTTTAGATTCTTCGAGCTAATTTCACAACTTCAACATAGCACTATCTGTCACATAAATATTTTCCTAATATACACCTAGATATCAGAAACATGAAGATGAGAAAACGATCCTAAATGTTCAATTTCAGCATAGTGTAAAATATTTAACGCCGACATTTTGAAAGAGGTTCGGTTGGGGGGTTCGAACACGTGAGGAATCTTTGGGTTCGGTTTGCGGACCGGTTTCTAAAAGACTTGGATAGAAGAATAGACTATTTTTTTGATGTATTTTTAATTTAATCTTTATCGAATTTGCTCTCTCGGCCACTCAGTTAACATTACGCTTTGCCTCTCTCTTAACAAAAATGTCTTCCATTTTGAAAAATTAGTAAATTTTTTATTCAAAATTAGATCCGCGATTAATACGCTTAAACTAAATATTTGAATATCCCAAAGAACGCATAATTTTCGAGGGTATCTCGTACATTTCATATGTGCTATTTTTGATTCTCTTTCACTTCTCATTTACTGTATTGTAATAGACTGTTCACTGAAAAAAGAAGGAACGTTTATTGTAATGCACCTGAGCTTAGGTCAAGAAATCTAATTGTTCACCTTCTAGTTAATAAATAAAATATTTGATTATTTTATAAATCACTTAACTGATGAATCGGACTAGAAAAAAATACATATTTTAATCCCTCTCCCTTTATATTCGCCTCCTACGCCTCAGTCTCTAGAGGGCGTACCTATGTTTGCCAATAAACAAATATTTTTAACCGATAAGAATTTCACATTTATTTGACTTTGGTCAGGAAACATATTTTTTTTGTATTTTATTTTTAAATATAGATTAAAATTGTTTTAGTCTAAATTTCTCTATCAAAAATTTGTCAAGCGGCTTTTTTACTCAATGCATCTAAAAATTTTCATCATTTCTCCCCGTTACTTGGCACACAAGAGAGAGGCCAGCAAGTGAGAGCTTCTCACTGCTTTGACCTCTACGCGGCTTTTAGAGGTTACACACAATGTATAGAAATGATGAAAAAAATATAAAACAAATTCACATTGCGCCGCTGATAAAAGCGAAAGTAATTTTTTAATAAAATTTCGCAATTTTTTTCGTTCTAATATTAAGTAATTTGTATCTTTAAAACGCTCTTAAGTGAGCCAAATTTGTTAGATAATAGTTGGCCATTTGTATGCAGAAATCTTTTCGCTGCTTTTGTTGTCTAACAAATGCATTAAACAATTGCCACAGTTCACGCACTTTGTCAAATTAAATTATTAAATCATTTCTCACACACACACATTCACACATTTACAAATACATACCAAGAACTTTTAAATTTCAAAAATTTAAATCCAGATGAGATGGACTCTATTGAGCTTCCGGCTTGGCTGGCTGATTTGCTACTGAAAGCAATTTTGCTTTTTTGCACTGCTGCTGCTGCTGGCGACGACGACGACGACGTTGACGTCGATGACAAACGCAGAGCCAGAGTACGAGTTACCAGAATGCTAGCCATTGCTTCTCTGTCTCTCTATATCTGCGGGTGGTGGATGGTGGAACTTAAATTTGCCGGATTGAGAGAATTTTGTGTGTATTTTCCTCTCTGGTATATATATGTACATATGCGCGTCTCCAGGTGCCGGTAATACCACTTTGAGGGTGGGAGGCGTATTTTTGTTTTGGGGAAATTGACCTTCGCACAAGGGCAGACTGCAAGCAGAAGAATTATTTGATATTATTCTTCAATAAAACAAGTAAATAAAAGTTAAATAAATAATTATAAAAATTTATGGCAATTCTAGAGAGTGCTCTATAAATTTTTTAAACCACTTTCTTCCAAGGCAGATATAGAAATCAAATTAGGCAGACGAATTTGTAGTTTTCCATTGATATTTACACTGTTAAAAAACTAAAATAACAACAATAAATCAGGCTGAAGAAATGCCAAATATCTGTTATCGTTTTCGAACTTATACAAACTGTTAGAATTTTGATCCATTTTTATTCAGAATAATAAGTCTTCTACAAATCACTTTCGACCCAATTTCCAAACGATTTGGATCGTTCTTGAGTCAAAAGCGAATTTTAGAACACATGGGAATACTAATTTTTGCAAAGTATTGGTTCATCAGGTTTATTTTCAAATTACAATTAACTTTGGAAAAAAATTTTTAGACTATCTGTGTTCATCAGAAAAATTCCCTTATAATCAATGATATATTTCTTGGTAATTTACGTAGCCTTCTTTTCCTCTTGTGCTTAATAAGGTAATTACATGAAGCTTTTCCAAATGTCTATTTAAAAAAAAAACAAAAAAGAAATAATAAAAACAGTTTTATTAAGCTTGATCAGTGTCAAGGTCTCTACTGAAAGCGCCCATTATCTTATACGTCTTCAGGTAGAACTCAAAATTAAATTCTTCTATTTTAGCGAAATTTTAGGTTTTTTATCTATTTTTGAAAGGAGGCCCAACCAATATTTTTTAGAAATTATGTTCTACTGGTATTAAGGATGTCTGTATTTATAACTATTTTTAGAAAAAGCCTCACGATCAACTAATGTGCGAAGAAAAATATTTTTTTTATATTATATTTTTTTATGTTTTTAGGACTCCTAATTTTAATTATGTAAAGTCGAGAAAAGTAAATTTAAAGTAACGTTTTAAAATCCGCCGTATGTGACATTATCTTAGACATGTTTTTAAATATATAATATTTATTAAAAAAAAAAAAATTATTTTAGATAAATATTTTTCTTCGCGACTTTATTGATTGCTCCCATCGTTTTTAAAAAGGATATAGATCTCCTCAACCAGCAAAAAATATTTAATATATAAAAAAATAACTTTGAAAAAAAGAAAAATACCATTAAAGATCACTAAAACCTTGCTTAGGAATTGATATAGTAAAATGATTTAGTAAATTTACAATTTGATTTGCTTAAATCGGATGCACGGTAGCAACGCAGTTTGTAAGTTTATAAGTTATATATTCTATGCCGATTATTTCGCGATCTGTTAGTGGTGGGGATCTCCAAAAATAGGATTATACTATGAATTTTTATTAGGACACAAAACAATTTGGGTGTCTGAGTTCACATGGAATGACTCATATATAAAAATTAGATCTATCTTTCCGGATCTTTCTAGACCACAAGGTTTGCAGAGTGTATTTAAGCCCGAACTTCCATCATCTACATCATCTACATCTACATTTTCGGTGTTAAGGGGTTATACTCAGTCAAAAACTCGATTTCGATATTCATGGAAAATTAAAACTGATCCGGTAAATATTTTTGTAGACAAACTCGAGATGATGTAAGAACGCATCACTGTATTTCAATTTATGGTTTCTTATTCTTATTTCGACACAATCCTTCATATGAATAGAAACACTTTTGAAAAGTTTCAGAGCTTTTGCTTTTAGCTGAATGCTTTTTAAAAAATTTAAATTAAATTATTAAAAATATACAAAAAATTACAGATTTTTCGAATTTTGTTTACTTGAACATACGAGTTTAATTAATTTCAATTAAATTTTATAAGTATAATTTCTTCGAACAATTCTTGGTCTATACTACTTCTCTTATCAATAAAATGCCCGCTTAACTAAGACTTGTAACTTTTTTTTAACCGAACCGAAAGTTTTGGTTCGGAACACGTTCAGGTTTAGCTATTTTTTCAAAAGAGGTTCGGTTCACGGTTCACATTAAAAGAAAAGTCGGAATTCCGGGTTCGAACCTGCTGAAACCGGACCATGAACCGAACCTTCTACAATTTTGATAACTCGAACTTGAACCGAACCGAACCCACTTAGCCAAAAAAAAAGGTTCGGTGTGCAAGATATTAAGTAATTTTTTTTAGCGGACGAAATTCTCGATTAACTTTAAATGACTTTACGAAAAGAAGAAGGGAAGTTTATAAGAACAATAGAAAGAAAAATGAACCGATGTGAAAATATAAAATCGATCAATAATGTTATAGATTCCTTCGGAAATTGCCCTAGAGATCATACATCGAAAAATAATTTAATAATTTGGAAAGGTCTTAAAAATTTTCTTTAATTAGTTGTACGAGCATTTTCAACACTTAAATCTGTTTCTTCAATATAAGATTTAGTAGATGCTCAGACAGTCGAAAAAGCAGGACCGTAACTGTTATAACTTTTGGATAAAATTTTGAAATAATATATTTTCTAATTTTTAAATAAAAATTTAAAAATAATCGTTATTCTAGATTTTTTAAAAAATTTTGCTTTAACAGTTAAATGGTAATTTTAAATAAAAATTTTGAATAACAGAAAAACTACTTTTTATTATAAAATTTAATACTTTTTTATATTAAAAATTACTTTTTATTGTTATGAAAAATTTTTATTATAAAATTTTTATAAAATTACTAATCTAGTAGGTTTAGGTAAATCTTGTTTCCTTCATCAAAGACAACATGAATTACAAACGCCTACTAGATAAGTATTTTTATAAAAAATTTTTATAATAAAAATTTTTTCATAACAATTAAAAAGTAAAATTTTATTATAAAAATTACAAAATAAAATTAATTTAAATTTTTATAATAAAAATTAGTTTTAACTGTTATTCAAAAATTTTTATATAAAAATTACCATTTAACAGTTAAAACAAAATTTTTATTTAAAAATTATAATATAACAATTTCAAAATTTTTTTGTGATAAAAAATTGCAAATAAAAATTTATCCCATTTAATGACCCGCCATTAAAAATTATGAAGATTCGTGTATCTCCATTTTATCAGGGGAATATTTCGTGGTAATTTTTTTCACTTCCATAACTGTTATTTTCGGTCCCTGGAAAAAAGATATCCGGACTTAAATCAATCCCAATAAATGTTAGTTGATGGTGATGGATTCCAGATTTTAGAAACCAAAGTACAATTGGTTGACTCGTACTTGAAATTTGAACTGAAGTCCGTGATGAATTAACTTAAGCAAGGCATATAATAATAGATGATCAAACTAATCCCAAATAAAAGCTTCATATTATTTTTTGTTAAGTAAAACCGAGGTTTGAACCAAACCTGGGGATCAGAGGATCCAGGAACCGGTCCGTGAACCGAACCCAAAGATTCATCACTGGTTCGAACCTCTGAACCGAACCTCTTTCAAAATTTCGGAGGTTTGCAGCCCTGATAGTGACGAAATAAATTTGTATGCCATCTGAAATAAGGCCTTTAACATTTTTCTTATGATTTCCGACATTTTGCTTCCGTGGATGATCTGGTGGCTTAAAACACTATACATACTCCGATATCAACTGCATTCATACTCTTAAAGATAATACTGAAATTTATGGATGGCGTGTGCATATCGACATAATAAGTGTTGAAACAAAATAAAAATATTTTAAGTTTTTTCAAATGTTTTTATGACTTTCTTATTAGAAAGTGAACCGAAACCGTGATTCAGCTTGCTGCAAAAACCTTGTTATGAACTGAACCTATGGGTTTTAAAACTCTATGAACCATTAATCCATATAATCGAACGGTTTAAATCACTGGTTGATATACTACATAACAGGTGTGATGTTTAATGAAAAAAGACAACACCATTAAAATTGAAAAATATGTGAACTTTTCTAAAAATTGTAAATGGTGTTTTTAAAGTCGGTGACCACTAGATCTCAAAAGCGGCTTAACCGATCAATCTGAAATTTTCACACATCCTATTTAGTTCTCTTTTTTTATAACAGTTTTTTGCAAATATTTCGGTCGAAAATAAAATTTGTTTTATTTACATAGTCGCCATTTTATTAAAAAAATTAAAATTGTAACTCTTGCTTCAATCAATCTCAGGATTTGTGAACAATTTTTGTTTAATTTGGATAATTTAAACCACAGATATCATGATGAGAGATCGTCCACAGAAGTAGTATTCATCTATATTTTTACATGTTCTATAGACAGCGGATTTTGCATATTTTAAGATAGAATTGAATCCTAGTCGGTCAGGGTAAATTCATAATTAAAAACTCTTCCTTTTCAACACCCCTACCCAGGCCTACTACGATTAAATTCCACTTGAAAATATGCAAAATCTTCCGTCTTATGTATTTGTTTATTTAAGTCGCTTTCTATAAATTATTATTAAAGTGGTACTGAGGGCGGGGAATTTTCGTTGAAGCTTGGTACTGAGGGCGTTCGAATTTTCCTTGAGCTGTCAAATCGCATATAAAAAATTTCTTGAGGAATTATTCCTTGCCTCATTCCTCTGTTGGGTACTGAGAAGGCCAAGTAATACACACAAGCAATTTCCAGAGTTGCCATATCAATAGATTGTGTGGATTGCATTGAACAGCTGATATTTCTTGAGAAATTATTGTGCAGCAATTAAATACTTGTGTCAGTTGTCAACTTCAAATTTAGCGCCAAACCAAAATTGACTGCAAAATGTAAAATTATTAGACAAAAAAAAAGGTTAATGGGACATCACAAATGATCAGCGGGTTTGAATTGCTTACTAAAATTGGCAAACACAAGAAATTAAGTGTTTTTTTGTAATTTAAGTTGTGTTTTATTGTATGTAAATTTAATAGTCGCCATTGCATTTGCTATTGTGGTAAGCATATCAAAACCATTTGCAATATTGTTTGGAAGCAAAGTGATAGCATTTTTGCTAAGTTGTTGTTGGCCAGCGAGGCTTCGCGAGAAGCTGCCAAAACAAAAATAGGTGTTCGAGCAGTGTGAACAGCCCCAAATCGCTGAAAAATACCAAAACAATTTAATTTTCGGTGTAATTTTCTGTTCGATCTGGTCACACTGTGAGTTGCAATCCACTTAAGGAATATATGTCAAATTCCTTCAAGGAAAATTCGAACGCCCTCAGTACCTAGCTTAAGCTGTCAAATCACATATAAAAAAATTGCTTGAGGAATTATTCCTTGCCTCATTCCTCAGAAGGCCAAGTAATACACACAAGTAATTTTCAGTGTTGCCATATCAATAGATTGTGTGGATTGCATTGAACAGCTGATATTTCTTGAGAAATTATTGTGCAGCAATTAAATACTTGTGTCAGTTGTCAACTTCAAATTCTGCGCCAAACCAAAATTGACTGCAAAGTGTAATTTAGGGAAAAAGGGGCTGTGATTGATGGAGAATTAGACAAAAAAAGGTAAATGGGACATCACAAATGATCAGCGGGTTTGAATTGCTTACTAAAATTGGCAAACACAAGAAGTTATGTGTTTTTTGTAATTCGTTGTGTTTTATTGTATGTAAATTTAATAGTGCCATTGCATTTGCTATTGTGGTAAGCTATCAAATCCATTTTAAATACTGTTTGTAAGCAAAGTGATAGCATTTTTGCTAAGTTGTTGTTGGCCAGCAAGGCTTCGCGAGAAGTTGCCAAAACAAAAACAGGTGTTCGAACAATGTGAACAGCCCCAAATCGCTGAAAAATACCAAAACAATTTAATTTTCGGCGTAATATTCTGTTCGATTCGGTCACACTGTGATTTGCAATCCACTTGAGGAATATATGGCAAATTTCGAACGCCAAACTCCTTATCAAAGCAAGAGATGTCATGATGAAAGATCGTCTACAGAAAAAAGTAGTCAGCAATATTTTTTATAGACATCTAGATATATATATTATAAACAAATATAGAATAATATTAGGGTAGGATAAAACCAATTTTTAAAACCCCGCCCTTTTTACAACCCCCCACCGGAGCCTGAAAATATGAAAAATCTGCTGTCTAGTTATGTATTTGTTTATTTGAGTCCCTTTTTATAAATTAATATTTAAAAAGTCACATTAAAATTTGGTTAAAATATTTGCGTGTGGAACCTAAGCTTAAGTTAAGGCAGGAGCATGTCAAGTTTCAAATCAAATGACCGTTACATTCCAATTTGAATTTTTCAAACCCCACACACACACTTTACATCACTGTTTACCATCATTTACCAACACTACCAACCACAGGGTTGCACAGCGTGTGTATCGCTATCATCATATGTTCACAACACGCGGCCGGCTTTTTGTTTTGGATTTTTAAAAAATCAACATCAAAATCAAGAGAAACTAATTAACTAAAATCATGGCCAACTCAGATAGCATAGTGATGCCTGGTGAGCGTATAACCAGCATAGAGGATTTGGCCAAGACCAAGAGAGTAATACTGGGACCCGGATTGCGACGCCTAGACGACACTGTGGTGGCCAGCAAGGCCGGTCCGCTGCGTCACAAGGAGCCCAACACCTTTTGGGTGGACAACTATCAGCGTCGCTATGTCCCAGCACGTGGAGATCTCATTTTGGGCATTGTCAAGGCCAAGGCAGGCGATTTGTATCGCGTGGACATTGGCTCAGCGGACACCGCTTCCATTTCGTATCTGGCCTTTGAGGCGGCTACCAAAAAAAATCGTCCCGATCTTAATCCCGGCGATCTGATCTATGCCCGTGTGCTGAACGCAAATGCCGATATCGAACCCGAACTGGTGTGCGTCAATTCCAATGGCAAACGCGGCAAACTGGGCATGCTGGCCGATGGTTTCTTTTTCAAATGTAGCCTAAATCTGGGACGTGTGCTGCTACGTGAGAATTGCCCTGCTCTGGATGCCCTTACCCGTGAATTGCCCTATGAGATTGCGGTGGGCGTGAATGGACGCATTTGGGTGAAGGCTCATTCCCTGCGTGAAACTGTGGCCCTGGCGAATGCCATTTTGACACTGGAACAGGCGGGCTATGCGGAAATCGAAAAGATATGCGGGAATCTGGGCGAAGTGCTGCAGTCTTAATAAACAGATTTACTTTAATTTACTCACCCCTTGTCCGTGTATTTGATTGTTTAGGTGGATTGAAGACGAAAGGCCATAAAATTTTTATTTAAGAATTTTGACAATCTGTTGAAAGCCGGCTGGGCTGTAATAGAGATGAGCAATAATTGTGTGACTTTTGAGAAATTTTATATAAGTGTGTTGGGTCACAGTCACTTGGATTTTAGGTGGAAATAGACAGATTTTTTAAACTATCCCCAATGCTAGTTAATTATAATAAAAGATCTTATTTAGATGGGAATAACATTACATTTTTACAATCAATTTTTGTCACCATTTTTCGACATTGAAAAAATGTTCTGAAACAGTAAAATCCGGGTGGTCCGATCAAAACAAACTTGTTTTTATTAAAGCTTTCAAAACGCAATTCGGCGAAATCTTACATGTACAAGTCATATTTTGTTAGGAAAAAAAATCCGGAAAATCTGACTGTTTTTTCCCTTGACACAGAAGATTTCCCCTTAACCTAGGTTAAGCTTTCTGGATTCTTAAAAGACTGTAGAATTTCACCCCAGCTTATTTTGTTCTTACATATGTATATATACAGGTTTCCAATATTACGGCTATTTCAGAATAAGGCAGAAACACATTTCTAACCTCAAATCCCCCTCGGCTCCGCCAATTTTTAAAAATAGCCTTGCTTTGAGTCCAGCAATTCAAGGAATTAAAGCCCGTACTAAATACATATGCAATCCTAAAGATTTTCATATTGATATAGCATAAAAATTTTAATTTACTGTTAAACAATGCAGATTTCTGCTGTATAATGAGGAAAATTCGAGTAAGCATTTATTTTTAAGTTTTGCCGACATTCCTTATGATTTGATCGAAAATAGAGACAAACCCTGCATGTTTTCTAAGAATAATATATATAAGTTTTTTCTTAAAGATATTTGTTTAAATCAGTGTTGGGCGCCCTCGTAGCTCGCCCCTTTAGTCCGTTAAACGCAAAATAAAATCCATTTTGTTGTTGCTGCTGAAATTTTGGTGCACACCGCTGATTTAAATAAAATTTAGGATGTTCCTTCAGACTCGTTTACTGTGTAAAAGCTACAACTTATACACAATTTAGGACAATTTATATGTCACATAAGCTTACAAATATCAGAGTAAATTTTTCGTTTATCTGACACATAGCATCTAGAAGATAAATCGACCCTAAGACATGAAACTGAATATACTTTGTTATTAATGTACAACGGGTCAGTTAAATTTGAGTTAAGTTTAGTTTTTATTTCATCAGTCAAGGATTCATGTATTGTAGATTTGAGTTGGAGAATCTATTTGATTTCAATGACCTAGTTTAATAGTTCATTTTTTGATGAACTATTGACTTTCGAGTTTCAGTTCATTTTTTGAACTATAGTTCAAACACTGGGACCTAGTTCATTAGTTCATTTAAATGAATAGTTCATTCGAACTAGTTCATTCCGACTTCGTCTCTCAAAATTTTCTGTAAATTATAAGATAATGATTGATATTGTATTTTGCAAACTTTGTGGTATTTAAAATCAGACTGATAATCGGTTCGTAGTCGAGCCGCATCGGTGTTTTTCGGAAGTTCAAACTGAATTTATTTTTCTACCCGAACCTGAACAAACAATTTTTTTTTTAAATTTAATTATAAAAAAAAATCTCCTATCTAGAATATATTGTGATACACTCTTCGCCACTTGACATTATGAGACTTCATTATACACTTGAAAAGTGTATATTAATTTTATCCAGAAGTTTGTAACGCATAGAAATTTTCCATCGTAGCGTCACTATATTCGTTCAGGTTTCCTCACGCACAATCTTGGTATATGTTAGTTGTATATCCTTCCACAAAATTCTGGAAAAATGTATCAAAATCAGATCACTATAGCTATATAGCTGCCATAGAAACGGTCGTTAAAAAAACTAGTTCAATTGAGAAAAACTTTTTTGTTTTCATCGTAGCGTCACAGATCTTGGTATATGTTAGTTTTATATGCTTTCATATAATACAGGAAAAATTGATCAAAATCGGATGACTATATTATATAGCTCCCATAGAATCGGTCGGTCAAAAAACTTTTAGTGAGAAAAACATTTTGGTGGTCTATCGTAGCGTCCCCAATCTTGGTATATAGTAGTTGTATATACTTTCACATAGTTTTTAAAAAATTTATCAAAATCGGATGCCTATAGCATATAGCTGCCATAGGACCGATCGGTCTGGAAAATGTGTTTTACTAAGAAAAGTTTTTTTTATGGTATCAAATTTTTATTATCAATCATTTAAAAATTTTAAATATCTGGTATCTTTATTCTATATATCTTTTACCGGTTAAATCAGTTGGAGTAAAGTTTTTCAATAAAAACTCGGCACAGACGCAAGTTAGCTTTGCCGTTGGCCGATCGGTCGGAGAAGCAGCCTTTTAATGACAAGACAACTTTTTACTATTGTTAAGTGTCTTTAACACCAATGAAACTGTAAAAACCATTTACCAGCACTTTAATATGAAACCTACGACTTGCTTTATATCTTCAACACTATTACCATTATATTAAAGTACCTGGCGCTTTTAGTAGTAGTAGATATTTTACAGATTTTAATATATTGTTAGCCTTGTATACAACAGCCTTTTTATGTAAACCAACGTCTTTTGAGTATTTTTAACAGTGCCTAACACCGCTTTGTATATCTCCAACACCATCCACTAGCATTTTTGAATATCAATACCGACTACTAATCCTTTTTTTTGGTATCTTTCACACCGCTTACCATCTTATTTTAGTATCTTCAAGACCAGGTACTGTAAACACCTCTTTTTGAAATAAAAACCGCCCACTAGCTGTTTTTACCACTTTACGTATCTTCAACAATGCCTACCATTCTCATTTTGGTTCCGTTGAATCGTCTATTGAAGTATGCGGTGGTTAAGTGCATCTTTTTTCACTCGGATGCACTTCTATACTCCAAACACCTCCGCTATTCAACTAAATCACAAAAACAAAAGAAATATTTTAAGAAAATGCTTAAGAGAGGCAAATTGGTCATCTCGCCAATGTGAAATTATATATAAAAATATGTAAATCCCTTAGTTACAGTCACTAAGTCATCTCTGACGCAATCTCTCTCTCTCTCTCTACACACACATGTTGATACCATCTGTGGGGCAACAGCTGATAGGGTCAGTCGCGGCGTCTTATCTATATCAGTCAGGAGTCCAATAGATTTCGTAGTTGCTTTCATTACGCCCCAGTGCAAAGGTATAGAATCCCCCACGCTATTCAAAATGACCTTCCTTGAGTTCCTATTCCTGCTGCTGGTGCTCTACTATGTGATTTATGTAATCCTTTGGATTGTGCTCGACTGCAATGTGGCCTTATGGTTCCAATCTCGTTTTGGCGTCTCCCTGTCATCGATGCGCGGACAGGTGGTTTGGATAACAGGTGCCTCCAGTGGCATAGGACGTGCCCTGGCAGTGAGTTTGGCCCGTCATGGGGTACGCCTGGTCTTAAGCGCTCGGCGAGTGGAGCAACTGGAGCAGGTACAAATCGAATGCTTGGCTGCGGCTCGTGGTCTATTGGCCCAGAAGGATGTGTTAATTTTACCCATGGATATGCTGAAAATGGAGGAGCATCAAGCACATCTGTTTACGGTGCTCAATCATTTCGAGAAACTGGATGTGTTGGTCAACAATGCGGGCAGATCTCAGCGCGCCAGCTGGACGGACATTGATATAGTGGTGGATCGTGAACTTTTCGAACTGGATGTGTTTGCTGTGGTGCATTTGTCCCGTTTGGTGGTGCGCTATTTTATGGAACAGAATGGTGGACGTGGTCATTTGGCGGCCACCTCTAGCATTGCCGGCTTTAGTCCAGTGCCCTTCTCGGCCACATATTGTGCCGCCAAACATGCACTGAATGCCTATTTGATGTCCCTGAAGGTGGAGCAACGTCAATTGGATATAACGATATTTGCACCGGGTCCCATTGCTACGGATTTTCTGCAGGAAGCATTTACAGGCTCACAGGGCGGCAAAGTGGGTCAGAGTACGGCAAATCAGAAACGCATGACCGCCGAACGTTGCGGTGAACTATTTGCCGTAGCTTTGGCCAATAAAATGGATCTCACCTGGTGTGGCCTATTCCCAGTGAATCTATTGGCCTATTGTGCTCGTAATCCCACTTTGACCAAAATTTTGGGTCAATTTATGACGGAGAAAACTTTGAATAAGATACGTGAGGGTAAATTGTAAGGATTTTTTTTTGAAATACTTTTTTATACATGTACAAGAGATTTATTATACAAATATACATACATTTATATACATATATAATATGTACATAAGATAAAGCCCAAAGTCTTCAATCAAAGTTTGCTTAGATAAAGTCGGAGAAAGAAGAAACTTGAAAATTAGGATAGCAAAGTGAAAAATAAAGTAGAGATTAGATACAACTGGGTGGAAGATAGGAATTTAAGGTACGCACTGAGAGCAGGAAATCAAGTCGGTACCGTATATGGAAAAGAACTCAAAACCGAAACCAATATTTTGCTCTTTCTAAGAACCTATATTCAAGAACCCATATTTTTGGGACCGAAAGACAAAGGAACCGAAAAATTTTATTAGATTTCGTCAATAATAAAATTTAAGTTTTAACCAGAGATTATTCCCGAACAGAATTTCAGTTCCGGTTTGTACCGAAATGAATATTATGGTTAAAGGTTATATTTCGGTTTCAAATTTATATTAATTGAAAATTAAATATCTGAAATGTTAATGTTAACATTTTTCTAACATTTCTATATTTGATATACCATTTTTCTAAGATTTGGAAATCCTTTCCATTTATTTAGAGGTTTTTTACTCGTAAAGCTCTCATTTTGCTTTAATACTAGATCTTATAGTGAAATGGTTACATTAAATTACCAAAAATTAACTGGAATTAATTTGCTTGTTCCCAAAACTAAAGACGGACGATATGGAGGAGATAAAGGCGGCACCGAATTAGGAGCTGAACAATATCACAAAAAATCAGGGATGCAAACCGCTCGAAAATAAGGAGTGGTTCGTTTTTGTGGTTCGGTTCATAATATGGTTTTTGTTACAATCCAAGCCGCGGATTTGGTTCGGTTCAGTTAATATATTATCACGCCTGATTTGATTTCCGAATTTCCAAACTTTCGAACATAACGACATTTTGTATTTATTTTTTAATGGATCTCTTAGAAAGCACTTAAATAACTTTGATTCTCAATAGAAATATATTATTTAAATAGACACAAATCAGGTACCGCCCATAAAATGCAATATTGTATATATATATATATATAGGCGCCGTCCATAGGTTCAAAGATACCATAGTATTTCAAAAACGGTGCGTATGAATTCGATTTTCCACTACAATGGCTAGCAAAAAGTAAGCGTCAGTCTATCCTCTGAACTAGAAGAACGTACAAATCTCTATATAATCGATAAATGGAAAACTTGGAGTAGAACCTGCTAAGGCTAAGTTTGATTAATGAGGAAGCACTACCATTACCTTAGACCAGTTTTTTACATCATTCAGTTCAGTTTATCGATGAGTTCATAGTTTAATAGGCAACCGAAAACGGTTCAGCATTTTTAAAAAGAACAACGGTTCGGTTCTTAGTTCGATTTACAAGCACAAATAAGCTGTTCGGTACGGTTTGGTTCGGTTCAGAACCGGAAAAATTTTTTTATGTGCTTCGAGGATTGAAATGAATTATATTTTAGTCAGGGAATCAAACCGAATTGAATTTCGGTTCCGGTTCCGATTCTGTACGTACCAAAACTTATGTTTCGGTAAAATGTTCTGTTTTGGTTTTAGTTTATTTCGGTTTATTATACTTGTGTAACTGGAAGAGCAAGAAGAACTTTTGATATCTAATGGCATGTAAAATACACTGTTTTCAGATAACGTTACCGCTCACAATTTAACCCTGCTGTTAGGTTTTTTATACTCATGTCCGAAGGTCCAGAGTATAATTGGGTTTCGTTGTGTGTAACAGCCAGAAGGAAGCACTCGACCCTATAAAGTATTATATTCTGATCACATCAACAGCGAGTCGATATAGACAGCCGTGTCCGTGTTGTCTAGAACGTGAGATCTCAGAGATGTAAGAGATAGAGTTTGAGGTGTATGGAACAATATTTTACTTGAGGCAGATCAAGTTTATTTTTTTGCCACGCCCGTGAAATCGAAAAAACCGATATTTACATTTTGGAGTTATGTTGTTGAACCTTCTAGACATATATTTATATCATTTTTTATCGAGCCTAGTTTTGATAGATGAACGATAGTAGAGTTGACGCAATTTGAAAAAACACTCAAATATGATTTTGGAGTTAGGTTGTTCGAACCAGACATATATTTATTATCATTACTAGAACCCAATACATTGTTTTCGATCAGATAAACGAAGTAGAGTTCAAATTTGAAAAACACCAAAATGCAATTTTAGAGTTAGGTGTTTCGAACTTAGTCATATATTTACATCATTACTTATCGAACCCCATACATTTTTTCCGATCAGATGAACGATGGAGAGTCCAAAATTTGAAAAAAAACAATACTTAAACTTAAAAGATTGTTTGAACCTTTAGAATATTTTAATCGTCATTACTTATCGATCCACCATACACCGTTTCAGATCAGATGAACATATTGTTATTTGTACGTTTTTGTGACCCCAACTTTAAAGTTTTAGTTATATACTAAACAGGTACAGAGTACACAGGGGCTTGACGACTTTTAACCAGATGATCCCTTAACCTAACATTAGTAGGATTTTGCTTAAGTTTACCCTACGATTTACCCTGAGGAACTCCCTGATTGAAGCAATAAAACTGAAATAACAAAAAAAATTCAGAACCGAAACTGTACCGGTACAATGTTTCGGTTTCAAAAATAAAGGTTCCGAAATACCGGTTCTCAAAAATATATAATAACTGTTCCGGTTCCGGTTCTGAGTTTTAATGGGTTCTTTTTCGGTATACGGTTCCGGTTCAGGTTTCGGTTTGACACCCTGATTGTAGGAAATAAATACATTTAAAAAAACTCTACAAAAGTTTTTGAACAGACATTTTTAGAACAGCTATTCTAAACGGTTTATTTTTGATTTAGCACTTTTATTAAAAAAAAAAAACATTTCATTTAAGGGGGTCTTCTACCTTTGAAAATTTTTTTTTCGATTTTTTTGTTTTCCCTTAGTATTATAACTTGGACATTCCCCTTTCATCCCCTTTAAACCATTTTCAAATATTCGAAATAGTTTAGCAAATATAGCAATTTTAAGGAGCATTGTTCTTGCTAACGTGAGTATTTTCAACGTTGCTCAAAACTTTAACCGCGTTTTTCTCGAAACCACGTTTTTTGACCTGGTAGCCATGATTGGGTCAGTTTTACTGAACCGATTTTGATCATCCATGTTGCAATCGACGCAGAATTGATGTTATTCTGGCCCGTACCTCAATCATGAGGAAAAAATTTTTTTACTATTTTTTTTACACTAAACTCCAAAAAAAAAAACTTGAAAAATCTAAATTATTTTTTTTTAAATGGTTGTCAATTTTAGACAAAATATTAAAAATTATGATTGAGGTACGGGCCAGAATTCCATAAATTCTGATCATAACCTCATTTACCGTTTTCATTTTCAATAAACAGGAGTACCGGAATCATGGCTACCACCTCAACACCTTTTTTAGGGAGACCTTAATTGGCAGGCCGATAACTTTTTGAACTGCCCTCGATTTCCAAACATTTTTTTTGTTATTTTTTAATTTAATAAATATATAACACAAAACAAAGAACCAAATTGGAACGTTGGACGTTTTTTTCCTCTTTTAAAACAATTTCTTTTCTTTTATGAAAATATTTCTTAAAATAATTTTAGGGTGAATTTTCGAAATGTATTATTGTTTTTTTTTTTGCAGTGTATCGCTTAAATATATATTTGAAATAATCAAAAATCAGTAAGATAAGTAATAAGAAACATAAATATTACCGGTGTTAGCGTTTCGGTATGGTTCCGAGCAGGGAATCAAACCAATCGAATTTCGGTTCCGGTTCCGGTTCTGGTGGGTAAAAGGTTGTAGGTTCTAGTTACGGTATTCGGTTCGCTGGTTTATTCGGTTACCGGTACGTACGGTTGTACGGTTAATTTAAAACCTTTTAATCCAAAGATAAAAGAAAGGTAGCAACAACAGAAGGGTATAAGAGAAAATTAAAATATAAATTTACCTCAGAAAAAAATGTCTAATAAAGAAGAGAAGAAGATCTTTGATATCTGATGAAATGTAAAAAGACATGTTTTCAGATACGTTAGATCTAAACTTTAGGTTAAGTCCATGGGCGAATTAGTAATTCATTTGTAAACAAAAATTAAGAATAAATAAAATATTTGGAATTTATTGAACCAAAATAGAGCAACGAAAAAGAGAAATTGTTATTTTTATGAAAATTTTTTCCCTTGACTCTACTATTGTTAAAAAGAAAAAAAACAAAAACAAACGGTTTTCGGTTGTCAAAAAATTTCAATATAGGTTCCGGAATTATTTCCTGGCTAATTCTGATACTGAAATATCAGTCAAGCGCCCATTTTTCACTCTTAACTTTTGTTTAATCAGTGTCAAAGAGACAGTATTGTATAAGAATAAACAGAAAGACCATACTATTGAATTTCTTAGAAGAACTTTGATACAATTTCTTATTCTTCAGTGTTTCTGATTTATTAATTAATAGTTCTTATTGAGCCTATTAAGAAAAAGCTGCAAACCGGTCGGGAACCGAACCTCTGAGTAGGTGAGGCGGTGTCGCTTGCCCCTCAAACTTAATAAAGTTTGCTAAAACCTTGTAAATTGCTGTGTCCGTGTGAAATGCCCGAAATGAAATATATTTCACATCAAAAATTAGTTTCGCCCTAAAAACATCTTTTAAAAAGTTTCGTTTAACAAAATTATAATTTTTCATTCTATATTAATAAAGCATTACCTTAGACATTTTTACTTAACCTAATCCTTGCTCATAGCCGCTTTAACATGAGCTGATATTTTGACACGTTTCCGTTTGGCCTTGGTAATTGCAGTTGCTTCCACTTTGTTAAGTGGCGGCTTAGCCTTATCCTTTTTACTCTTTTTACAGGACAAAGGATTGGGATTCTTGGGTACTTTGCGTTTCTTAAGATTTGTATTAGTCTCCACGGGCTTAAGTCCTTGCTTCTCTTTCATATAATCAATTTTCTCCACCTGTTTGCCCAACATTAAATCCTTGGCACGTTTAAGCACCCATTTCTTGGAGGCTTTTGAGGGGGCCTCCAAGACAGGCGTGGCCTTGTGTAGATAGAGTAAACAGCGACCCGGTATTTTGCGTAGACTCTGCTGTAGCAGGCGATCCTGAGAGGCCACTATATAGCGATTGTCCTTGGTCTGTGAAAGGCAGGGATATTTATATGGCTTTTTATGTATATATATATGTATAGGGTTACCATGGATTTGATGCACTCGGCCGCGGGCACAGGTTTGCCCTCGTGTCCACATTTATGCACATGGAATTGCTTTACAATGGAGGTGGCTCCGTTTAAGGGTGCACCCAAGGCCTCTGCCTCCAGTATGATGCATTGTGTGGTTAGAAGCTTGGCCTGGCACTGGAAGTATTTTCGTATCTGCTCTTCTATGCCTATTTTGTGCTAAGTAAAGATAGAAAAAGTTATTCAAGTTATTTGAAGAAATCTGCCCAACTCACCTGCAGCGCAGCCTGGCAAAAGGTGGCATCAATCAACACCTGGTAGGGCTCGCGGTAATCAAAATTTGTGGCAAAGTACACTAAAGTCTTGTGAGACTTTTTAAAACGTGATATTTTCATTGTATTTGAAGAAACAAAACAAATGTGCTGTAATTAGTGTGACCATTTGCCCTAAGCAAATAAATACCCTCTTGCCCGCTGTTACAGTTAACCCTAACCTGTTGCTTTTTACATGGCTCTGTTAACCAAATTTGAATTTACGCGCTAAATAAAAACCAATTCAATTCAATTGCATTTTCATCCCCCTTTTTGTACTTTCACCCCTCTCTTGTTTTTGCGTGTTATTGTTGTCGCTTTTGGGCTTCGTTAGTTTTATATTTTCTTTTGTTTTTTTTTTCAGGCTTTCAGTTGTACTTTTACTGCAGTTGCAGCGGCACCACGAACCAATTTATAGAAAGTTTTGGCTGGAAATTAATTGTAAGTGATTTATATTTTATTTAATTTGTTTATAGTTCATTGGAATAGTTAATACAACTTAAAGTTTTTGGTTTTGTTTTGATTTACATCTATTGACGAGTAAATGTGTAAAAGAACCCTTTGATTGTCATTTTGATTTAGCGAGGGGTGCTTTAAGAAATGTTTAACATTGATATTCCTGTGTTAAGAATTTTGTAAAGAGAAAAAATATGGCAATTGCAATAATTTTAGGCCAATCGGTTTGATGAAATTTTTTTTTGAATTTGGTAATTTGAGACTGCCGAGCATTATGTATCAAAATTTTTAGAACAAAATTTTATAAAAAAAATTCAAATATTTTTTTTTCCGAAGTTTTGGGCTAAATATCTCGAAAACAATTAACTTTAAGTATAAAGTGTCATTGACTTATTTATGGGCCTATTTATTGGCAGTGATTTCGTATATTACATTTTCAAATCGGTGTAGAATAACGAAAGCTATGGCAAAATATGTAAAAAACCACTAAAAAAACGGCCTAGATAAATAATGGAAAATTGAAAAATTCTTAAAAATAATTTTTACCACAAAAAAAATCGGACAAAAAAACATTTTCGACTATTTTACTATCAAATATGGAACCCGATAAAATGGAGACAAATAACTCTTCAGAATTTGAATGCTTAAGATAAATTTTTTCAATGTTTACCACAGAAAAATTTTTTTTTTCTATTTACAAACGCCTACTAGATAGATTTATAAAAATTTTTAAAAAATTTTTCATAACAATAAAAGAATCTTTTATTATAAAAATTACAAAATAATTAAATTTAAATAAAAAATATTTTTTAACAGTTCTTCAAAATTTTTTATAAAAATTAGCATTTAACTGTTAAATTTTTTTATTTTGAAGATCATAGAATAACGATTATTTTTAAATTTTTATGTAAAAATTAGAAAATAATTGTATCAAAATTTTTATCAAAAGTTGTAAATAGTCCTGAAAAACATTTTAATTGGGGCCCAATCAATTAAAACGTTGAGAAGCCAAAAAAAACTTAAAAATGTTTTCCAGAAAGATTTTGAACCTGCCAGAACTCAAAAAATAATTTTTTAAGTTTTAAAAGACGTACCAGAAGAACTAACAAAAAAGTTTTTCTCACTAGAACTACTTTTTGACCGATCGTTCCTATGGCAGCTATATGCTATAGTCGTCCGATTTTGATAAATTTTTCCAGAATTGTGTGGAAACATATAAAACTAATATATACCACGATTGGTGACGCTACGATGGAAAACAAAAAAGTTTTTCTCACTAGAACTAGTTTTTGGACCGACCGTTTATATGGCAGCTATATGTTATAGTCGTCCGATTTTGATAAATTTTTCCAGAATTGTGTGGAAACATATAAAACTAATTTATACCACGATTGGCGATGCTACGATGAAAAACAAAGAAGTTTTTCTCACTAGAACTAGTTTTTTGACCGACCGTTTCTATGGCAGCTATATGCTATAGTCATCCGATTTTGATAAATTTTTCCAGAATTATGTGAAAGTATATAAAACTAATAAATACCACGATTGGTGACGCTACGATAGAAAACAAAAAAGTTTTTCTTACTAGAACTAGTTTTTGGACCGATCGTTCCTATGGCAGCTATAAGCTATAATAATCCGATTTTGATAAATTTTTTAAGAACTGTGTTGAAGCATATGAAACCAATATATACCACGATTGGTGACGCTACGATGGAAAACAAAAAGTTTTTCTCACTAGAACTAGTTTTTAGACCGATCGCTCCTATGGCAGCTATATGCTATAGTCGTCCAATTTTGATACATTTTTCCAGAATTATGTGGAAGCATATAAAATACTAACATATACCACGATTGGTGACGCTACGATGGAAAACAAAAAAGTTTTTCTCACTAGAACTAGTTTTTGGACCGATCGTTCCTTGGCAGCTATAGGAAATAGTCATCCGATCCGGCCGATTCCGACAAATGTGCAGCCCTTGTGTATTTAAAGACTTTTTGGAAAGTTTGGTCAAGATAGCTCTAAAACTGAGGGAGGAGAAAGCATATAAACAGACGGACAGACGGACGGACAGAAATGAACTCAGCTCGTCATGCTGATCAAGAATATATATACTTTATGTGGTCGGAGATGCTTCCTTCTTTGCCTTAAAAAATCTTGATAATTTTAGTATACAGAGAAAAAAAAAGCTCAAGATCAATTTAACCTTTGCTGGTTAAAATGATCTTATAAAAATATCAATTTTTCCCTACAAAATATTAATAGTCACTTAGACGTTTGCACATGAGTGTGTGCGTTGGCTGACTGCGTTGAGACGTCCATCCATTCGTGTTAAGGGGAAGGGTCCAGAGTTCGATCCCCTGACAAGGCAAAGTTTTTTTTTTTATTTTTTTAATAGAAAATTGATATTTAACATATCTTAATGTATATCGGAGTGAAATTGATATGAAAAAACGAGAAAATGACTGCCATTCATATAAATTTTTTTCTCTGTGTACCCTCTGCAAGGATATACAAATTCGTAACTCTAAAATCGACATAAATGAGCTTAAACATTCTTGAATCAAGAATTTTTCGTACTTACAGTTAGCCGAAACATTTTAGAAAACGCAAAATTTCCTAGATTAAGTACGAAATAATCTTAAAAACGCCCAGCCAAAAATGCTAAATATTTCAACAGGAATTTGTGCTTCAAATTCACAACTGGTTCTATCACTTTACTTATGGAGGAATCATAGATTTCTGGACTACAGTTACACATTCTTGGACTTTAATTAGATTAGCTGAAAACAGCTTAAGAATTTATTGGGCATAAACCAAGAACATTTGGTACCTCTTTTTATACACTTGAAAAGTGTATATTAATTTTGCCCAGAAGTTTGTAACGCATAGAAATATTCATTTCCGACCACATAAACTATATATATTCTTGATCAGGACGACGAGCTGAGTTCATTTCCGCTTGTCCGTCCGTCCGTCCGTCTGTCCGTCTGTCTGTTTCTACGCGAACTAGTCTCTCAGTTTTAAAGCTATCGAGCTGAAATTTTGCACAGAGTCTTCTTTTTACTGCACGCAACTAATATGTCCGAACCGGCCGGATCGGATGACTATATCATATAGCTGCCATAGGAACGATCGGTCTAAGAACTAGTTCTAGTTAGAAAAACTTTGTTGTTTTCCATCGTAGCGTCACTAATCTTGGTATATGTTAGTTTTATATGCTTCCACATAATTCTGGAAAAATGTATAAAAATCGGATCACTATAGCATATAGCTGCCATAGGAACGATCGGTCGAAAAATAAGTCGTTGTAAGAAAAACTTTTTTGATTTTCATCGTAGCGTCTCCAATCGTAGTATATATTTGTTTTATATGTTTCCACATAATTCTGGAAAAATTTATCAAAATCGGATGACTATATCATATAGCTGCCATATAAAGGGTCGGTCAAAAAACTAGTTCTAGTGAGAAAAACTTTTTTTTTTCCATCGTAGCTTCGCCAATCATGGTTTGTGTTAGTTTTATATGCTTCCACATAATTCTGGAAAAATTTATTAAAATCGGATGACTATAGCATATAGCTGCCATATAAACGGTCGGTCTAAAAACAAGTTCTAGTGAGAAAAACTTTTTTGTTTTCTATCGTAGCGACCCTAATCTTGGCATATATTAGTTTTATATGCTTTCACACAATTTGGGAAAAATTTATCAAAATTCGATGACTATAGCATATAGCTGCCATAGGACCGATCGGTCAGAAAATGTGATTTACTAAGAAAAGTTTTTTTATGGTATAAAATTTTTATTATCAATGATTAAAAAATTTAAATATTTGAAATCTATATACTATATATAAACCGGTTAAATCAGTTGGAGTAAAGTTTTTCAAGTGTATTAAAACTTCGGCACAGTCGAAGTTAGTTTCTCCTCGTTTATATACCTTATTTGGTTTTAAGAATGTTTTGGAAGAAATAATTTAGAATTTGTTAAACTTGAAGGAAAAATATTCTGTTATTATTTTAAGTATGCAAATTCTTGTTTTAAGAGTTAATCGGGATTAACTTAAGACGTTTACGTCTTTAAAGTATGATCAAAAAATATTACAGTTAATATATCTCGGAACGGTCTAGAATCAAGTATTTCGGGATTGAAAAATCGCCCTGGATACTTTTTACTTGAATCAAGAATTTTCGTACTTACCGTACTAATGACACCGTTTGTACTTGTTTTAAGTACAAAGTTCTTGGACTTTTTCCTGAGTGAGTATTCTTTCAAATCCACAGCAACGCTTAAAATGTATGATTATTTATAAATTAAAAATTACATCCGTAATAAAATATATAAATAAAATAATAAAAATGTAAAGAAGCAAATTTGCTTTTTTGAGCGCTTAAAAACATTAGTGGGATTCCTGAAACTGATTTACTTTTGATTTCGTGAAACAGCTGTTCGCAGCTGCTCCATACAAAACGCCCAGTGTGACCATGAAACATGCAGACAATACGGTCCCTTTTATATTAGTTGGATGGCCACACTGCTCCCTCTATTCTGGTGACTTCCCTGATAATAAATTAACCAAACAATTCTACAAAATTTTTCTAATGAAGATAAACCATTTTGAATATATGTATTCGAAATGTTCTACTGCCTGGAAGAATTTTTATTATTATTGAATATTTATAAGTAGACTTAAATTGCCATTTAGGATTCTAGTAGGTTTTTGAGCACCCCTCGTAAATATTTGCTGCAAATAGTTTTCCCAGTCGTCACCTGGTGCAACCTTATCCAAAGCATTTAATGCGCTCAATTGCCATTCGATTTTTTATGACGGAGGGTTTTTTTTTTGTCTACGAGTAGCTTGCCTTTGGTTTTAGCAATTTGTGCCAATCATTGCTGATTAGTCGCTGACATACAGTGTACAATACTCGTACATTATACTTTTTACGATAGTCCCCACAATATTGGTCAAGTTTATGCACAAGCGCCATTCCGATAAAGTCAATGTGCAGCTGCATCTAGTTTGCTCCACTTTTGTTTGTTTTCCCCCATCTACTGGCACCCGCCTTAATCTATGAAGGTTGCCCCTGGAATGGAGCATTCTGAGTAGCTGTCAATGGAGAGGTCGAGTGCAATCACCTTATTCTTTCTCCCTCTATATATGGATCTACCACTACCACTTTGAGTCGAACACAGTTTATTCAACTTTCAGTCAATGAGACACAATGAAATGACCAAAAGCATATTGATATTTCGTATGCAAAAACCATTTTCTCTTCTTCACAAAACAAGCCTTTTTATATAAAAAAAAGCTGCATTGCGTAGAGTCATAATAAGAACGTGATCAGAAATTGAAAATTTACATATTTACGTAGTTTCCGGTGTGTCTGGATGCCGGTTGTCTGTTCAAGATAGTGACGCATGGCAAAATATGTAGATGAAATTGACAAAAGAAGTTCACATTAAGAAATTACTTTTATAAATTTCATTAATTTTGGTCAATTTAAGTGGTGAGTTTTGCCTGCTCTATGTTAAGCAATGCACAAATCTGTTTGGGCAAATTCTTCATCACGTAAGAAATTTTGGTAATATTATTTGGATGTTGCATAAAATTATTCTAAATAAAATAATGATCCCAAACAACTATGCGATTATTTATAACAAATAAATACCATTTTGAATACAAGTGTTAAGCTAAGAACCCACAGGCAAATAATTTGCCCAAATTTTTATGCAAATTTGTCTAAATCGCCATTACCTTAGATTTTTCAGGACTTAAAACTAAAGCCATGGATATATACGCAAATAATCTGAATAAAAAGTTCAGAAAAATTCCCTATTTAGGCCTATTTAGCTAAATTTTCATCAAAATTTGGGCAAATTATTTGCCTGTGGGACCTTAGCTTAAAGATAAATTCAAATTTACAAAGGCAAATAATTTGCCCAAGTTTTGATGAAAACTTGGCAAAATAAGCCTAGATAGGAAATTTATCAAAACGTTTTAATAGATGCATAGCTTTAGTCTTAAGTCCTGCAAAATCTAAGATTATAGTTATTTAGACAAATTTTGAAAAAAAATTTGGACAAATTATTTGCCTGTGTGAACTAGCTTGAGTTTACACAAGCAAATTAATTTGCCGAAAATGGGTAAATTTTGCAAAACTTAATTGTCTTGTGTGTGAACTACAAATTTATTTTCAGGCAAACGTTTGTGTAAACAGTTTTGCTGAGTTTGTAAGCTTTCTTTAAACAAAAAAAAATTGTGTTCAAATTTCTCTTGCAAACTTTTAATGAGTTTGTCGAGTCTATTCTATCATTTCAATATTTGAAAATGAATAAGAAAACCAAATCTGAATTTTAATTATTAAGAAGGCAACAAGAAAAAAATCTTCTTAAATTTTCAACCAGCCTGTTTTTTGTAAATTTCCAACTTTTTCTACGATATTTTGAAATTCTTGATAACTTTAGCTTTTCCGAACAATTATATAGTCAAATATGTTATTTAACATACCCGAGAATTTTTTATATGCACCAAATAAAATATCGTATCCATATTAATTTGATAAAAGCGCTGTCTCCAATTGAAACTTAAAACAGTAAAGATTTTTTGGCATCAATATAATACAAGAAGATATCATATTGTATTTGTAGAGCTAGTATCAAATTGATACTAACAAAATAATATAAAATAGTGTCATCCTGTTACAAATTATTATCATTTTGATACCATCGAAAATATCATTATACACTTGAAAAGTGTATATTAATTTTGCCCAGAAGTTTGTAACGCATAGAAATATTCATTTCCGACCCCATAAACTATATATATTCTTGATCAGGACGACGAGCTGAGTTCATTTCCGCTTGTCCGTCCGTCCGTCTGTCTGTCCGTCTGTTTCTACGCGAACTAGTCTCTCAGTTTTAAAGCTATCGAGCTGAAATTTTGCACAGAGTCTTCTTTTTACTGCACGCAACTAATATGTCGGAACCGGCCGGATCGGATGACTATATCATATAGCTGCCATAGGAACGATCGGTCTAAGAACTAGTTCTAGTTAGAAAAACTTTTTGTTTTCCATCGTAGCGTCACTAATCTTGGTATATGTTAGTTTTATATGCTTCCACATAATTCTGGAAAAATGTATCAAAATCGGATCACTATAGCATATAGCTGCCATAGGAACGATCGGTCGAAAAAATAAGTCTTTGTGAGAAAAACTTTTTTTGATTTTCCATCGTAGCGTCTCCAATCGTAGTATATATTAGTTTTATATGTTTCCACACAATTCTGAAAAATTTATCAAAATCGGATGACTATAGCATATAGCTGCCATATAAACGGTCGGTCTAAAAACTACTTCTAGTGAGAAAAACTTTTTGTTTTTTATCGTAGCGTCCCCAATCTTGGTATATATTAGTTTTATATGCTTTCACATAATTTTGAAAAAAATTATCAAAATCGGATGACTATAGCATATAGCTGCCATAGGACCGATCGGTCGGAAAATGTGTTTTACTAAGAAAAGTTTTTTTTTATGGTATCAAATTTTTATTATCAATGATTTAAAAACTTTAAATCTGATATCTATATCCTATATATATTTTTCCAGTTAAATCAGTTGGAGTAAAGTTTTTCAAGTGTATTAAAACCTCGGCACAGTCGAAGTTAGCTTTGCCTTCTCGTTTTTTTATAAAAATAAAAGTCTTAATATTTTCATGTAGATTTTGAATCTGGTTGAATTGAAAACAAAATTTTTTTTTTGTAACCATTTTCCAAATTTGTCTGATATTAAAAAATGTTTAATTTCCCATTGGGAATATTTTGTTCGTTTTACGCCTTTTTTCTGACTATGGAGGTAATTTTCCCAAAATTTTAAGCTTCATATTTTGGCTAGAAGATACCACAACGTAAAAATCTTGAGCTAGAGAAATTTCCATTAGAAGAAGATATATCGAAGAGCGATTTATATAAAGGCAGCACCAATACGATCTAAAGGCCTCCATTCAACTGACATACAAATTTATTTTGGCACAATACTTCATATGAATAGAAACACTTTTGAAAGCTTTGAAAGCTGAATGCGTTTAAAAAGCTGTCTTTTTTATATGAAGCATAGTGCCGAAATGTAGTGACTGATTTCAGGTGACATACATTTTCTTTTGGACTCAATACTTCATATGAATAAGTCAGCTGTTTAAAAGCATTCTGATTTCAAAGCTCTACAAAAGTGTTTCTATTCATATGAAGCATTGTGACGAAAATAATTTTTTATGGGCCTTTAAAAGAGAAAAATTATTTTTTTGAGAAGTTTTCGCTTAAAGTAATAAAAAGCATTTTTATGGCTCGAGGGTGAAATACTAAACATTAACGTTATATCAGATTTCAGGAGAATCGTATCAATCTTTCCTTTGTCGAAAATTTCAATCATTTTATAAGAGGTTGCCCCGTACTGCGAGAACTTTGAATGTTTGTTTTCGGAAAATGTACCTTAAGTATTGGCAGGTGTATTAGGCTATGTGTAAAGGGAAAGAGGTTTAAAACCAAGTTGAATGAAGTCAAAATATATTTTTTTTCTTTCGAAAATCTTTAAAGTTATTTAATAGAAATGTACTTAATCTCATTTTCAAAATCTAAAACTACAACTACTACTGCTTACTCATTTAATTATATTTCCGGCAAAATTTGATGAAACAACTTGCCCCTTAACAAACTCTTAACCCATGACATCTCACCTTTTTTTTATGTGCCTGTTTGTTATTTTGCTTTCAATTAAATTCTGAGTGAGTTATGGAGTGTAAAGAGCAATGGAGATATTAAAAAAAAAAAAATAAGATTGTAAAATGTTAAAATTATTTGCTCATGCAATTTGCTTTACTTTGTTGTTGACAAACGCAAAAGTACGTAAACAATGATCATGATTCAGTTGATGATGTTGATTTCAGATCGCATGTTCACCGGATTAGAAATGACAAAAACTTTCGGTTTCATTGCCACATGCCAAAAAATAAACAACAACAAAAAAAAAAACTGAACATTGATAAAGCCCCTTTGAAAACATGAATCTAAGACGTAAAAGATGATCATAATTGGGAACAAGTTCTAAGCAAAAAATATATATATAGTATATAATATATACTAAACATGAGGTTAATTGCGAGTTCAATGGCACAGCAAATGTCGCCACACTTTTCTTCTTCAAAAAAAAACAAATCATAATAAGCACAAAAAAGTCTTTCTCGCTAGAAAATAAAATCGCATTAAATAAAAATCCAATCGGAACGTGGAATGTTTTTTAATCACTGAACCGGCCAAATTGGCTGCACAATTCCGGCGAAGGGTTGGGGGTTGGGATTGGGTGTGGGGTAGTTAACTGATTTTATGGCAAATCGATTGGCATGCAACGCACTGCACACATGACGAAGACCGGGCAAGCCCATATAACCTGGACGTTAGATAAATTTGAATGAATTCATGAATGAATATGTAAGACTTTTGTGAGCTATTTAGCATTTTTTGTTGACTTGGTCTCAGATCAGTTCTAGTTTTTTTTTGGCGTACCTGATGGCTGAAGCGTACAACTGGCAGTGAATGAATTTTAAAAGAATACAAAAAAAAAACAGAAAGCAAACTAATTTGGTGGTAAGAGATGGCCACAGAAATTTTTATAAATGTTAAAAAAACCAGGGCTGCAAACCCAAATCAATTTTTCGGGGAGGCTCCGGTTTGCGGGTTGGAACCAAAATTTATCAATGGCTAAGGTACACTCAAAAAAAGAAAAACCTAATTTTAAGGTGAGCAGTTCCAAAACAAAATTAAGAACTCAACATCTCATTATTACTAAACGTGGAATTTAACAAACGAAATTTACAGACAGTTTTTTATGGCAATACGTCACCAATTTTTTGGTCACGTTTCCTGCGTTGGTAATGTCAGTTAATCTTTGAATGTGCCAAGTGCTCTACTACTTGAACAATAAGCCGCAATCGGATGCAAAATTATCCGTAAGATTATTTGAACTCTTGACTTGAAAAAAAATGTTAAAAAAAACAAATTATTGGTTCCAAGAGAATTGAACCTAGACCTCGGCATTCTAAGTCAGTTTCTAGAACCACTTCTATTAAAATTTAGAGCATAACATACGGCTGCATTCTTTTAAGTCATTTGGCGCATCTTGCTGTATGAGGTGCGTGGTCATGTGAGCTGAGGTGCGGCCATTTCTGTGTTCCAATCCCCGAGGTCCCGAGTTCGATTCCCAGACGGAGGAAGGTAAATTAAAAAGTTTTATAATCTTATTAAATGTTTTTCAGAGGAAAAAATACATCGGCGGATAAATAACCCCCCCACCCCCCATGCATTGGTCTATCTTGTCTTCTGCGCGCCTCCCCCTTCCCACATATTTGTGGGAATCAAATTTATTTTAATTTAGCAATTTTGGCCTTAAATTAAGGTGAAAACGACCTAAAAATCTAAGGTCATCAGCAACCTTAAGTGAGATATGATGTCTTTGGCGCAATTTTGAGTACAAATTGCCAAATTTTAGGTTATTTTTGACGGTTTCAGGCAATTTATTTCTCTGGGTAGTACAGAAATCTAAGGTTCAAGGTTTTTGTGATAAGGTTTTGGTCCGAACCTTTGGTTTCCAAATTCTGAAAAGAAGAAGAATTAAAATTGTTAAAAATATACAAAAAAAAAATTACAGATTTTCTGAGTTTTTTACTCGAAAATACGAGATCAATTAATTTTCATTAAAATTTAAAAGTTTTTTTTTCGAGCAATTTTTGGTCTATACTACTTCTCTTATCAATAAAATGCCCGCTTAACTTAGACTTGTAACTTTTTTTAAACCGAACCGAAAGTTTTGGTTCGGAACAGGTTCAGGTTCAGCAATTTTTTTTAAAAGAGGTTCGGTTCAAGGTTCGGTTCACAGTAAACGAAAAATCGTAATTCCGGGTTCGAACCGGTTCGGTTCAAAACCGGTTTGCAGCCCTGAACAGGAAGAACATCACTTTTTTTGAAACAAATCTTTAATTTCGGTACAGATTTTCAGTAGGGGTAAAATTCAATTTGAAAATAACGCATATCGCTCACTGGTATAAAAAGCAACTGCCTGACCAACCGTGGCTACTTGACGAATGTGGAAAATCAGTGTTGGAACGCAACGGACGCAGCATACACTCCAAGCAATCGCCCGGCCAACAGTGGCATTTCAATTACATTTGGTAGTAGTAGTAGTAAAGCACAGGACAGGGATCTGGTATCAGGGATCTGGGATCAGGAATCAGGGATCTAGGATCTAGAATCTGGGATCAGTGAACTGGATCCTGGGATCAGAGATCTGGGATCGGAGATGGGATCAGGAATCTGGGATCAGGGATCAGGACTGAGATCAGGATCAGGATCTGAGATCAGGGATCCTGGGATCTAGGATCTGGGATCTAGGATCTGGGGATCGGGGATGTGGGACCCCGGAATCAGGGATGGGGACCTGGGATCAGGGATGTGGGGTCTGGGATCAGGAATCTGAGACCAGGGATGTGGGATAAGGGGTCCGGGAATGGGGATGGGATTTGGGATCAGGAATGGATCAGGGATCTAGGATCAGGGATCTAGGATCAGGAATCTGGGATCAGGGATCTGTGATCAGGGATCTAGGATCAGGAATCTAGGATCAGGGATCTAGAATCAGGGATCTAGGATCAGGGATCTAGGATCAGGGACCTGGGACCTGGGATCAAGGATGTGGGTTTAGGAATCTGGTATCAGGAATCTGGGAGCAGGGATCTGGGATGAGGGATCAGGGATGAGGATTTGGGATGGGGATCTGGGATCAGGGATTTCGAAAGGGGGAACTGGGGTCTGGGATCTGGGATCTGGGATCAAGAATCTGGGATAAGGGATCTGGGATAAGGGATCTGGGACCAGGGATGAGGGATTTAGGGATTTAAGATGGGGATCAGGGATCTGGGATCGGGGTCAGGGATTTCGGATGGGGGATCTGGGACACTTTTTTCCAACTCTGTATTTCAAGCCAACCGTGGCAAATAAACTACTAGCATATACTCAATTATAGAAAACCCGCTAGCATAGTCGGAAAATTGTGGGAAAACTGATCGTTATCTTAAAATTTTGGAAATCACCCTGAAAAGTCGGAAAATGAGTTCTTAGCATAAACATGAATAACATCTCGTTAGTAACATTTTGTTATGTAGAGCTTTAAAAATTAATTTGGAGCTGATCGGATGAAAACCAAAAGAGCGGGAATGAACCCGCCCATTTTCCGACTTTCGTGGAATATTTTCCAATATTTAAAAAGCAATGTATTTAAAATTTTTGTATGTGCAGCATGGAAAATGAATTTGAAGCAAATTGGTCAATAATTAAAACATTGACGTAAATAAACAATATTTTTTTTAACGAAATCGATTGAATGGAAGACAAAAATAATTTTATCCCAATTTTTCGACTAAATAAAAAAATGAAATAAAAAAATTTAAAAAAAGTTTAAAGTTTTAAGCTAATCCGGAAAAAAACAAAAGAGTTTCATACAACACTTTTGGGCAAAGATTTCCCAAAATTTGAAAGTTACTTACTACATTTTTGTGTATGTTTAGCTTGGAAAATAAGTTTAGAACTAATCGCTAAACTCATTTTCCACCCAGGGGGGGTTTTTTCAAACATTTTCCGGCATTTTTCCGGACTTTCCACAATGTGAAATTTCGGTTTTTAATATTTTTATGCAGAGCTTTGCTAATAAATTTGGAGCTAATCAGGTGAAAATCATATGAGATTAATACAATTTTTTTCGATATGTTTTTTCCAAAATATAAAAGTTCTATTTGTGTATTTGTTGTTTTGAAAATAAATTTGGAGCTAATCGTTTGGAAACTATATTTTCGGTGGGTTAATTTTCCGAAAAATTGATATGCAGTTATTGACGAATTTTTATTTTAATTTTTATAAAATTAGTTTGGAGCTGATCGGTTGATAAACAAAAAAGTTTCATACAACAGTTTTCTGTGAATTTTCCAAATTTCCCGGCGGAATTTTCCAAAACCCCGCCTTAGTACTCACTTTCGGAATAAGATGAAACTACTGTAAAAAATTCAGCTTGCTATCTCTAACGGTTTAGGCTGTGCGTCGGTCACCAATCAGTCAGTCAGTTAGTCAGTCAGGTTGAACTATTTTCTAAATATAGATTTTCAATTAACTTGTTTTACATCAAAGCCCCTTGAGTGTTAACCACACTCACACCTCTTTTTTGTTCTTTAAAATTAAGATTAACAAATTAGAAAACCTAGAAACCAGTTTTTTTTTCATCATAATCATCTAACAAAAATGATATTTCTAATAACAATTGGCACTAACCCCTTCTGACTCACTTCAAAACAGAGCATTAACGAAACTTAATCACAATTACAAAATCTTACTTTCAATATTGCTTTTTTTTTCCACTTGGGAAAAACGTGAGTTGGTGTCTCTCAGTTTAATGTATAATAAATTCAAATTGCAACTGTCAGCGCTCATCGGTCACCCACATGATAGACATTTCGCTAAGGGAATTCATAAATTTATTGGTCATAGTAAAGTTAATAATTAATAAATTGGAACAAAGTTCATGTGAGTTAAAACATATGTTTTATTATTATTTTGTTATAAGTAGCCAAATCATTTATCAACATTGTAGCGACAAAGCCGACATAATTGGAACTGATATCAATATTCAAATAAGCTGGCATTATCAAAGAGAAGATTGGCTATCTTATTTGAACAAAAGCCAACACAGCTTATCTGACCTGTAAAAATTAATTAACATTTTGCGTCATTAGAGTTAGATGAGTTTTTAATTAAAATTAAATTTACAGTAATGTTATAACTAATTTTAATCTCAATTAAAAGTTCGTTCCTCTAAGTAATTACACTTTTAAGTTTGTTTGAGTTGGTTTAGCTCACTGTAAAAAAAGCTGAAAAAACTATTAATTAGACATGAGATGCAGTGGGACAATCGGTTATGCGTGACAGTGTATGATTGAATTAGTGGCTTATATAAGGGATGATTGTTTAAAGGGATTGTTAGCACAAAAAAAAAAAACAAAAAAAATGAAATCCCATTTACTCTAACTGCATACTGAATAGCTAAGGCCTGACACCTTAAGTAGAAAATTGATAGAGCTTTGACTTTGATCTTTTTGAATAATTTGTCTTATGGTTATCAAAGTTCAGTTAATTTAAATGTAAGTGGAATTAACAATCTTGTATATATATATGTCAAATGCATTAGGGTAGGAAAATCAACTTACCCTAAGGGCCAGCTGTTATTTATCTTGAAACACACTTAACAATTCCCTTTAAAATATTTTCCTTTTAAATTAAATTGGGAAAAAAAAAATTATAGCTAAAAAATAAAGACATGTTATAGGATTTTTTTTAAGGTCAAACATCTAAAATTTTTCTAGGAACGATTGTTTGGTAGAGGTAAAAATTTAATTTTAAAATAACGCATAACGCGTAACGCATAACGCTCAAATTCACTCCAAGCAATCGCCTTTGGGAAGTTTTCCTTCACTGTATTTCAAAATTGTTTTCCACAGTGCTGTAAACCCAAATAGTTTTTGCGGAGTTCCGGTTCGCGGGTTCGGACCAAATTTTAAGGTTCGAAAATTTAGGGTTCAAGGATTTGGTTTAAACCTTGGTTCGTTCCAAGTTTTTCCAAATTTGTATAGATGAGTA
This sequence comes from Lordiphosa mommai, assembly GCA_018904225.1. Lineage (NCBI taxonomy): Eukaryota > Metazoa > Arthropoda > Insecta > Diptera > Drosophilidae > Lordiphosa > Lordiphosa mommai. The sequence goes on along the minus strand of JAEIFT010000621.1, from coordinate 70,083 downwards.
ATTAATTTGTTAAAAATAAATACAGAATTTCTGAATTTCTATTTTCATGAACCTACGAATTCATTTATTTTTAACTTAATTTTATAAGTATTTTTTTTTGAGCATTTGTTGGTCTATGCCAGTTCTTTTATCACTAAAATGCCCGCTTAACTAATACTTGTAACTTTTGTTGAACTGAACCGAAGTTTTGGTTCGGAAAAGGTTCAGATATTTTTTTAAAAGAGGTTCGGTTCACAGTAAAAGAAATGTCGGTATTCCGGGATCAAACCGGTTCGGTTCAAAACCGGTATGCGGCCCTGGCTTTCCAACACAGCTTTTTAACTTTATTTAAAAAAAAAACTCTTTGTTTAACATTGTTTTCCAACACTGTTTTTCCATATTGTTTCCAACAATGTTTCCAACACTTTTTTTGACATTGTTTTCCAACACTGTTTTACTATACTATTTTACAACACTATTTTCCACCTCACTTTCCGAGCACTATTTTCCAACTTTGTTTTCCAATACTGTTTTCAGACACTATTTTATAACACTGTTCTCCAACACTATTTACCGTCACTGTTTTCCAACACTTTTTTACTACATTATTTTCCAACACTGTTTCCAACATTGTTGTCCAATACTGTTTTTAAACACTTTGTTGTTCTGTTCAACGGGCCTCGGGCTTGACCATCGCTGATTTAAATTTCTTTTAATTAGCTTTTTCGCAAACTCATTTTATATAGTTAATCATAATGTTAGTCGAAATTGAATTAGTAAGCCCATTTTGTGCTGTTTAAGAAATGAGCCAGAATTCTTCGAAGTCCTTCGGATCAGCAGGCACTCTTAAAGATAATTATCTAGAAAAGTGTACTTGCCTGGGCATAGGCAGTTTAGGCTGGGATTTTTCAACTTAGTGTCACGACTCTTTAATTGTGTTTTAATTAAGTATTAAGTAATCAATCTAAATATGCCAAAACCCAATGCTTAACCACACGTTATTTCTTCGGTTGCGGGAACAGATTAGTAAAGATTGTTATATATTATTTATTTAATTTACTCTACACTTAAAAAATTTATCAATATTTATTTATTTTTTAGATTTATTTTCGGAGAGACAAACAGGCAAAACAGACAAACAGACAAACAGACAAAAAAAAACAGAAAACAGACAAACAGACAAACAGACAAACAAAACAGAAAACAGACAAAAAGACAAACAAAACAGACAAACAGACAAACAAACAGACAAACAGACAAACAGACAAACAGACAAACAGACAAACAGACAAACAGACAAACAGACAAACAGACAAACAGAAAAACAGACAAACAGACAAACAGACAAACAGACAAACAGACAAACAGACAAACAGACAAACAGACAAACAGACAAACAGACAAACAGACAAACAGACAAACAGACAAACAGACAAACAGACAAACAGACAAACAGACAAACAGACAAACAGACAAACAGACAAACAGACAAACAGACAAACAGACAAACAGACAAACAGACAAACAGACAAACAGACAAACAGACAAACAACAAACAGACAAACAGAAAACAGACAAACAGACAAACAGACAAACAGACAAACAACAAACAGACAAACAAACAGACAAACAGAACAGAAAACAAACGAAAAACAGACAAACAGAAACAACAGACCCCTTCTATAAATTCCAAAAAGTTATCAAAGTTTTTGAGGATAAAATTTAATGTAATTTTTTAAACCAAACTTTCTCCAAATATAGCTTGAGTTTTCGTAGGGCATTTTGAAACTAAAAATTATAACCATTTCACAAAGCTTTGGAAATTTCACTTTTTCCAGTTCATAGAAGAGGTGGTAGGATTCTAGACGATTCTGTTTTGCAAAATGCTTTATCACGTGGTGATATTTGGCAGTAGCTGCTGACTTTGTCGGGGTACAATTGTACCCCAAAGACGTAAAGCGATCATTTGAGTATTTTGATTGCAATAAGCCATACTTTTATAGAATAATTTCGTTATATTCTATATATAAGAGAATATTTTTGTACAAAGAATTGACAAAGACTCAAAATATTGGGCGCGTTCAGAAGATCACTGATCAGCTTAATAAAACTGTTCTAATTATTTAGCATACTTTTAGGGGGTCTTGTTAAATTGACATTCGCAAAAGCTCTATGTAAATATCATACTAAATACAAGAGGAAAAGAAGGCTACGTAAATTTCGAAAAAATATATAATTGATCAGGGAGCAAGTTCTTCTGCTGAACACGGCCATTGACTCTGACTCTAATAATGTTTTGATATTTTTAAATCTTGCGTTCAAAGTTTCTTGGAGTACAAAAGACGGTTTTAGGGTTAAGGTTGTTCAAAATTCGAATGTAAAAATTTTCATAAAATTATCGGGCGCGTTCAGCAGAGACACTTGATCATGACTTATATAACTTTTTTTAGAATACTTTAAGGGGAGGTCTTGTTGAATTGACATTTGTAAAGCATTATATTATATTAAACACAAGCGGAAATGTAGGCTACGTAAATTACCAGAAATAAAAATATCATTGATCAGGGAGTCAAGTTCTTCTGCTGAACACGGCCATCGAGTAGTAATTTCCAGTGTTGGCCAATTTGCTCTCTCCCGATAGATCTGTCCTTTTGGAAAACTGGCATTTCGGAAAAAATGTTGATTTGTCCCCTATCCGGAAAAAAATGCCTTTTTATTTTGTTCTATCCTTTTTTCATCCTTTTTTGTTTTATAAATTAGCTTTATAAATGCACACCAATAGCGCACTTTTTACTGAATATCCACAGACTGCGGAACGTACTCAATATAGAATTTATATGTTTCGCTAAAAATATGAAGCGAACTCAATTTAATTTGAATTAAATTCTTTTTGCTTCGAAAAACACCCAAGCTCATCAGCAATTTATCAAGAGGGATACCGCCTTTGTTGGTACGATCCGGTAAAAATGTTTTAAGGTCCTTCTCAGTTGTTTCTAATAAGTTCCTAGTATTCAGAGAAGAAACTGTTTGAAACAAAACGTTGTGTCTTCTTCAGCCACATATTAACTCATCCTTTATAAAGCTTTTGGAGAGCTCTTTTTCGGATCATTTAGTTTATTAGGGAGATAAGAGATTTCCTTGCTACATCTAGATGTTTGTCGAACATATTGTTTTAAAATCTGCTTTCCAGCAAATGGTCTTTTATTTTGCTAAGATTTTGTTATCCACTGCTGATGAAGAATTTGCTACTTTTCCCAAAAGGCTATAAATTTCCATCATTATATATCCTGGATAAAAATGTAAATGATTATGTGTAAGAAATGTATATTTTTAGATAAAGCCACGGTGAACAATACATATATCGCCAGAGTTTTGAAACCGTTCTTAGTCCAATAAGATCTTCAAGAAGTTTTTTAACATTTTGGTTTTTTTTTATTAATTTTTACCACCTTTAACACCTTCAAAAATTTGCAAAATTTTTTACAAATTTACCCCAACTAAAAGTCTACAAAAATTGAAGTAAAAATTTCTGCAGAATTTTGTAAGTTGCGGATTGGCATTTTAAGAATCAGAAAAATTGTTCTGGGGGGAGTTCTGACATGCAAGCTATTGCCATAAAATTTTGGGGATTTTTTGAATGGGTAATTGGTCCGAAAAACGTTTTTTTGGAAATGATAAAAAATCTATATTTAAAATTGTTGTTGTATTAAAAAGAATCGATAAATTACTTTCGTTGATCGAGAATTGGATAAGCAAGAGCTTGCAATTTGTCCTGTTTTTTTGTCCTTTTAAAAAAAAAATCTGTCCGTTTTCTATCTTTTTTCATGGGTCATCTGTCTTTTTTTTTGAGGAGGCGTTGACAACACTGAGCTTTACACTAGCTTTATAAAAATCTTTGGTAAAAAAAATCGTAAAACTGTTTGGGGCTATTTATTTTAAAGCTGAGATTAGGTATTATAAGATGGAAAGTCAAGTGTGGGTGCACTGAAAAAAATAAGCCTACAATATTAAAAATTGGCAACTTTATCCTCTAATTAAATAAAATCCCAAAACAGATCCAAGTAAAGCATCTGAAAATCTTTTAGAAACTGTATCTCAAAGTGAAGAGAAAGTTTTTAGTTGTGCCATTTCTGGTCTTAATTTCGCTGAGTGCACTGTAATAAGTTCCAAGTCGTTGCATATTAATTAACCCAAAAAAAAAAACTATACATTATTTTCCTAGCACAACTATGCACAATTATTACACGTCCAATTGCAACAAAACCACAAACATTTTTCCTATTCATTTGCAAAATTAACCACAAAATGAATCACAATCAAGAAAATGAATTTCAAATTTCTGGGAGCAGCCTCAACCATTAGGAAAACTTGGGCTTACCACGCAGAACCAGAATTGAAATAGAATTACCCCAGAGATTTAATCATATGCATCAACTTTTATATATGTAAATGTTCAAATAGAGGTCAGGGTATAAAACAAATGATTAAAATGTAATATGAATTTAAATAAATTTGCATATTATAGCTAATGTAATGTAATGTAATGTAAGACCCGGCAAGAGATAGAGAGTGAGTGAGAGAGAGAGCTTGCGCGATCATCAGCTGAGCGCAACAAAGTAAGCACAGCTACCCCAGCTGGTGTCTGAGTCTTATAAGAGCCGTTGGAAAGCACTTCCCAGTTTAGTCGAGCAACAGCGAGCGGCGCGTGTGGTACTAGCAAAAGCAAAAAGCACGTGTGGGGAAAAACGAATTCAAGTAAATAATGTACACCACCGCGCATAACAAATACAATTAAAATTAATTTACGCGTCGCTGCCGATCTGCATAAGTTCAATGAAGAAGGCACCGCGCACAAAGCCACAACAAAATAAATATATACAAAATAAAAATAAAGTGCAGTTAAAATTTCAAAAAATAACGTTAGAATAGAATGTACCGTTGGAAATTATAAACAACAAATCGCGTGTTTTATTATATGTCATGCATTTTCATTCATGAATTGCATTTTTATGTGTTTATGTTTTACAATTTGTCAACTTTCTTATAAAACAACATCTGCTGCTGCAACAACAACAACAACAACATCAGAACTTTTAACAGCGCAACACGTGTGACGTCGTGAACGCAACAGGTTCGTTTAACTCTTGGCCTGCATTTGACCCCAGCTGACTCTACTGGCCTCAATGAGTAAAAGCGGTGAAATGTGTGCGAACGAGAGAAAGAGTCTGAGTGTGTGTGTGTGTGTGGAAGAAATTGAGTATGCATGCATGAGAGTGGGAGTGCAGGAGCGGATACATTTCAAAATATTAAATGGGATATGCTAGATTAATAAAAAGAATCCTTAAAAAAACTTGAAAAGTTTTAATTTAAATTCAAAATATTTAATTTAGACCTAAACTTTGTAAAAAGTGTTGTATTCAGGGTATTCATTAGATCTAATTTTTCTTTAGGTCCTTATTCCTCGAGGGACACATGGCATCAAAATTATCTTTAGATCTCATAAACTCACAATTAAAAAACAAAAACAAGAGAGAGAGAGAAACATATTTATGATTTTATCAAAAAATTATATTTTTTGTTTGCTTATGACACAATATTTATTAATTATATTTATGCGACTGTCAGGATTTATAAATATGCTTACATAAAACTTGTCCGTAAAAAAAACTTGTTTTATTTTTTTTAATTTTTGAAAAAAAAAAAAAAACATAAAACTTGCTATAGTAAATGAAATATTTATATCAATGCCTACCATTTAAAATTATTTTAAATGTTGCCCGCGGCTAAGTTGGTCCATTCATAAGTTCCAAATTTGGCCAAACTTTTTCCAACATTTCGATCAGTATCTCACCCTTGTCAGCTGTAATGTTCTCATTCAGGGCTCCCTGTACACAAAAGACTTCACATAGCCCCACAGAAAATAGTCTAGTGGGGTCAAAAATTGGCGGCTCACCTCTAAACTAGTTCATTGTGGCATGTGGCACCGTCTTGATGAAACCACTTGACAACCAAGTCCAATTTCAACCATATTGGGCAATCAGAAAAGTCGCTAATCATCGCATCGCAGTACCTTGACCATACCAATGCACAGTGGTCCGGCGGTCGGTTATAAGTCCAATTTCTCAATAGTTCTAGAATCTAGAGTGTTTTCTTTCTTTTGCACATCAATTCTTGAATATTTTGACTACATTTTCTCAAAGTATTAGCTAGTTTGCCTATGAAAAAAAATGGAAGTCATTTTTTTAGTCCATTACAAAAATGTTCTTGTTCTTAGTATAATATGACTTGATGTTAGCCTTTTTTTTTTTTTTTTTTCCCCACACCTACCAATCACAGAGAGACAAATTAGGTAGTAGTAGTACATATCTGTTATCCAATTCACCCAAATTGCTTGGACTAAAGTTATACGCAAGTGGAAATATTTTTTGCTACCGCACATAAAATGGAATAATTATTTGATCTACAAGAGTGCAACTCACAAAGTTGGTTATTTTCTTGCCCCTTTGTAATCCATCTTCACTTATAAAAATATTTTGAAAAAAATAAAAAATATTTTCCTTAACTCTTTTATATTTTATTTGAATAGCATACTTGTCAGGGTTAATATCAATATTTTGGTCACATAAACTTTCAAATATCAATGTACATTCGAAGTTTATCTGACATATATGCAGCTATATTTATACACCCAGAAAAAATGATATTCTAAATATAAGTATGGGCGTGATTGAACTTAGACCGTTTTGTACTTAAAATTTAAAGACTATATTGTGTTTTCTTTAAAGAATTTAGTTTTAAATAAAACTTTTATCAATTTAGAATTTAATGACAAAAGTGTTGGGAAAAATTAAAAAAATTATATATCCGTATAAAATTTTATTTTGAAGTTTACTGAATTTTTATACCCAATACAATCGCTAGAGGAAAGGGGTATGCTAAGTCGTGCAAATGTATGTAACAGGTCCAGAAGCTCTGAAATCGCATCTCCGAACCCAGAAAGTATATATATTCATGGATCTGCTCAATAGCCGAGTCGATATAGCACATGTCCGTCTGTCGTGCGTCATGTCCGTCCAAGGTCCAAATTTGTCCAAAGTCTGGTGTGTCCGTCTGTATGAACTTTTTTACCTACAGATCTTAGGAAGCTATAACCGAGCTAGAGCTCACCATTTTCCGCTCCTGTCTAAATGTGCATAGCTTCTCTTAAGTTCGAAATAATAGAAGAAATGCTTTCATTCTTGTTGTGCTTTCGAATGTGCAGTTCGAAACTGGAAACTCGAAATAAGTAGGTCACAACCAGCTACAGCTACATAGAATTGTCTTCGATTTATTCTCTATTTATCTCTCTAGCTGACTTTGTTAATGTCTTCTGCTTGGGTTATGTCATGTGTGTGTGTTGTGTATAAACATTTGTATACATAAGCTTGAGTGTGCTTTAGTTAACGTTTTTATATGAAATGTGCATTGAATTTGTAATTTTTTTTCTGGTATAATCTAGAAGGTGTATAAATATGTTATAATCTGTCTGAGTGGTTTTTAGTGTTGCAGCTAAGGAAAATTGTGCATTATCAGTCGCTGATCAACAACATAAGGTGTTAATCTAAAGCAGATAACAAAAAATAATTTGATTAATATTTTGTGGGGTTTAAGGAAATACAAATGTGAATGATTTTGAAATGAGGAAATACTTATTGATATTGACCCTATTGTTTTTCACAAGACGACTTAGTTGTATGGACAAGAAAAATTTGAACTGAGTTTATTTAAAATAAAAATTGTTTAAAAAATAGTTTAAAATATTTTTTAAAAACAGTTTAAAAATTGGTTAAAAAATTGTTAAAAAAATATTTTAAAAAGAGTTTAAAAAATCGTTTAAAATATAGTTTAAAAAAGAAAAATAGTTAAAAATAAAAATAGTTTAAGATATAGTTAAAAAAAGGTTTAAAAAACTGTCCTAACAACTGTTTCAGAAATTGTTAAAAAAAAAAGTTAAAAAAATAGTTTAAAAAACAGTTTAAAAAATAGTTTAAATAATAAGTTAAAAAAGGTTTAAAAAATAGTTTAAAAAATTGTTAAAAAATAGTTTAAAAAATAGTTTAAAAAATAAAATTTAAAAATATTAAAAAATTTAAAAAAAAAAATATTTAAAAATTAAAAAATAGTTTAAAAATTAATTAAAAATTTTTAAAAAATTTAAATAAAATTTAAAAATAGTTTAAAAAATAGTTTAAAAAAATAAAAAAATTTAAAAAATAGTTTAAAAATAGTTTAAAAATAGTTTAAAAATATTTAAAAAATAAAAAATTTAAAAAAAGTTAAAAAATAGAAAATTTAAAAATATTTTTTTAAAATAGTTTAAAAAAAATTTAAAAATAGTTTAAAAATTAGTTTAAAAAAAGTTTAAAAAATAGTTTAAAAAAAAAGTTTAAAAAATAGTTTAAAAAATAGTTTAAAAAATAGTTTAAAAAATAGTTTAAAAAACAGTTTAAAAAATAGTTAAAAAATAGTTAAAAAAAGTTTAAAAAAATAGTTTAAAAAATGTCTAAAAAATAGTTTAAAAAATAGTTAAAAATAGTTAAAAAATAGATTAAAAATAGTTTAAAAAATTAGTTGAAAATTTTTTTTAAAACAGTTTATAAAATAGTTTAAAAAACAGTTTAATATAGATATATATATAATATATATTTAAATAGTTAAAGAAATAGGAAAAAACATTTTTTTTAAATAGTTTAAAAAACAATTTAAAAAATAGTTTAAAAATTAGTTTAAAAATAGTTTAAAAAAATAGTTTAAAAAATAGTTAAAAAAAAGTTTAAAAAATAGTTTAAAAAATAGTTTTAAAAATAGTTTAAGAAATAGTTTAAAAAATAGTTTAAAAATAGTTTAAAAATAGTTTAAAAATAGTTTAAAAAATAGTTTAAAAAATAGTTTAAAAAACAGTTTAAGAAATAGTTTAAAAATTGTTTAAAAATTGTTTAAAAATTGTTTAAAAATAGTTTAAAAAATTTATTAAAAAATATGTGGAAAAAATAGTTTAAGAAACAGTTTAAAAAATATTTTAAAAAATCTGTGGAATTATAAGCAATTTCATACTCTTAAAGAAACCATAGAAACCTCTGGAACCTTCTCCAGAATTATAAATCTATACAAATCCCAAATCCCACAACAAACATTTCATTGATCTTTGAAACAAAGCGGGTTCTTCCACTTAACAAAAGAGAAACACATAAATTTAAAATCAATTGATGCGTTTAAAATGCTTTTGAACCTGTCATTTAAGCAAATCCAAATTATTCAGAGTACACAGACAATACACTCGGTATGTACATACTTTACATTTGTATACATTTTTGATATGCAAATTCCCCTGCACTTGTGACGACAATGCGTCTGTTGATTGAAATAAAAAAAAAATACTTGATTTTCTTCTCTATTCGCATTTGTTTATATTTGCCAAACAACTTGACGATTGTGCTTTGATATTGACTTTGCTGTAAAGAGCATGTCCCAGGCCATTAAAAAAATTTAACAGAATAATAAAAACCAGTTTACAAGACACCAAAAACAAAATGTATAAAAATAGAAAAGCCAAAAACTGCTAAATCATTTTTGGTGCAAACGAAAAAAGGAAAAACTAAAACGAAAACAGAGCAATAAACTTGTTTGAGTGCATTTTGAGTTTAGTTCAATTGAATAAATCACATTTCAAGTTTTTCGACATTTAGGAAAATGATTTTAGGGTAGGCAAAACAATTTTTGCAAAAAAAAAAAAAAAAAAACAACAACTTTTAAAAGAAACGATAAAAAAAAGTACGCAAAATTGAAACTGAACAACATTACGTATACGACTCGAAAGAACCACTTTGACGATAAAGCAAAAAATGACGTCGTCAAGGTCAACATTTGGTTGGTGGGAATCAGGGCTTACTCTATATAAGGTGGGTGTGATTTAATGGTTTGTTCGAAAACATATAAAGTCGCAGTTAGCCGGCTTGTAAGTTTGTTTTGTTTTGTTTTTTTTTTTTGTAGTTTATCTTGCCGAGTTTTGGTTTGTTTATCATTTGTTGTTTATTTGTTTGCGATATGATTTTTATTTTTTAAATTATTTTTGTTCATTCATAACAATAACTAGATTATAAATACGATGATTCAGCGCGGAGCATAGCATATGAATTCAAGCTTACACTAATTGCCAATCTTCTTATTAAATTTCATTTCAAATTGAATCAATTTACAGTAAATATTCTTGCCTTTCAATCCAATGTGGACTTCTTCTCTTTAACATTTTAACTTTTTTCTTCTCTGTTATTTTTGGACTGCTCCCAAACTCAAATGTCATACCCATCTATACTGTCTATACTGTGCTTTGTCACTTTCAGTTTTTCTCTATACAATTCCCAAGCAATTGTTTAAACTCCTGCTATCTTAATTACACTCTTCACGAATAATTGTAGCATTGGGCCAATCTCGGCATCTCATTTAAAAAATTCCCTAACGTAAAGTAAAAAAAAAAAACAAACCCATTACAAAAGCAACCGGTAAAACAAATGAAATGCCACACAACAGCTTTTAGTCACACAACCTTTCTAACAACTACAACTTAATATGCTAATTGCAAAAGCATTTTTGATACTTACACTTACCCTTTAACCATTGTCATTCACGTGGTTTCAAAAAAAAAAAATAGCTGGATTTAATTGTACTGTGGGATATGTGTTTAATTGTAGGCTAATTGACAGTAAGCCGTTAGCATTTATACAGAAAAAATGCTCACTATCAAATAATAGGTATGGCGGCTACGCAATAGATTAAAACCTAAAGCTAAAAATGTATTATGCTCGGAATGACAGTAAATAGTACGAGTGTGAATCAATTCTTACAAAACCTAAGAATATAATATTTGATTTTTTTTTAAACAGAAAATAATTCCGAAACAAATTTCGGTTCTGGTAAATCCCCAAATATGTGTTTCCGTTCAAGGTTCTATTTCGAATAGAGGGATGTTCGATATTTGAAAAATATTTATATCGATATTTTATCGATATCAAAAAAGTAGCATTTCGATATTGATATTTTGTTGACAAAATAATCGATATTTTCTGAGCGATATTTTTAACAAAAAAAATTGTTCTTAAGAATAAACAGGTCTTTTGTATTAAAAACGAAATTCTGTCAAAGATCAAAGCTCCCAAACCCAAATAAAATTTACATAAAATGTATTTATATAAGTTTGACAAAGATAATTATAACATTTTATTTATTACATAAGATGTTGTGGAATCTTAATTAATAATTCATAGTGAATGAAGACGCAGATGTTGAAAAGTAAACATATTAAAAAAACAAAGAAAACATAAAGAATAACATAAGCAGTTAAAATAAATAAAAGAAACGTAAGAACATTTTTTTTTACCAATAATCGTTAGACAGAGATTTTAGGAAGACGCGTTGATAGTCCTTAATAGTCGAAGACAAACCATTTATAGTTAAAGTCAAGCGCTCCGACCGTACCGAGCTTCCCGGTAAAATGCCAAGACGAAAAGCGATTGCAATTTGTCTTTCTTTTCTATCCAAAACTTTTAAATATCGCCGAAAATATCGTTTATTTAAATTAAATTTTCGTGAGAACAACTAATAACGAATGTCATGTCGATGCATCAAAAATCAAACAGAGATGCTTGAAATTAATAACACAACGTGCTTGTTATTGTCAATTAATGCATTAATATCCAGACACTGCTTGCTGGTCATAGAAATCAGAACTCTCGTAAAAAAAAAAAAAAGAAATATTGTTTTTTCGATTTATTTATACATTTCACTTGGTTTAAAGAAAATTAAATTGATATAATCAGTTCATTTAGCCGGCATTAGTCATTATTACGATTAGACATCCGAAAATTCTTATTTCATGTACGGACACTACTTGAAAATCAAAAAATCCTGCACCGAGATTAAATTAAAGAACGAAAAGAAACCAAATTCGAGTTCGAAATTTTTTTCTCGGCCACTCTCTTTACATTAAATATTAAACGAAAATCAATCTCGTGTGTTATTGAAATAAGCCTATTTCGAGATAAAACCAAGCACATCCGAGCTAAAGACGGAATCAAGAGAATAATTTTGGAATTGAAAAATCTGTACTGAAGTAATTCCTTTCGTACTTGGTTTGAGAAAATCTGAGATCGACCTCCTTGATCTGAAATCGATTTCTTTAAGTTTTCCTGAAGCTGTTCGTCTCTACTAGCTCTCAGATTAGAAAGAACAAACTTTAGGGTTAAAAATACTCAAACTTGGAACCAAGTTGCCTTAGTTTTTAAGACCTTTTCAGAATTTCGATGTATGTTCTCTTGGACAATTTTCGAAGGAATAAATATATCATTCTTGATAAATTTTATATTTGTTCATTGCTTCCCATTGCTCTTATAAATTTACATTCTTTGCCATCAGTCGTAGAGTCATTTAAAGTTTAATTTTGTATTTTATTAAGAATTTCTTTCGTTTATAATATTACTTATTATTATTGTAAATCGATCTTTTTCTTTTGATTAAGTGGTTCGGTTCGGGATCAGTTTCGAGGGGTAAAAAATGTAGAAAGTTTGGTTTATTCAAAAAACCCCAACTGAACCGGATCTCAAGGAATTTATGAATTTTTAAAAATGTATCTTGAAAAATAACTTCCGTAAAGCTCAACCGATTTTTAAAAGGAATCACAGCTTACAAAAAAGTCTTATCACTGTTCCGGTTTTTTCCATTATTTTATTTTTATTTATATTTCTGACCTGGGTCACTTTTAGCCTTATTAGGACCCAATTATTTTCAGCGATAAGCCTACATATAACTTTTATATATAATACAATCAATCTGTTTATTGTTTATATAAATAAATATAAAAAATATCTGGCTATACAGCCCCAAAGGGTCAGGGTCAGGCCAAACTTGTTTACATTGATTTGCTAAATTCATCTTGGCAGAAATTTGGAATTAAACTGTGAACATTTTCGTGCAATTATACGGCGAACAAGCAACATCCCTTAGCACAGTTAAAAACTGGTTCAATGAATTTCTCGTGGTCGCTGTTTGCTCATCGACAAATTACTTGAAGGTCGTTCAAAATTAGTTGTTATGCCTCAAAATATGGTTGCTGTGTCGGAAATGATTGAACAAGATCGTAATGAGATTGAGGCATCCTTGGGCCTTATTAAGACAGGCATCTATGAGATTTTTCATAATTACCTCGTTGTTAAAAGGGATTCCAAACAGTTTAAAAATCGGCCAAAAAGATGCTCGTGTCGATTGGTGTAAGAAAATTCTCAACAAATTCAATCGCTGATTCTTTAAAAGAAGATTCACAGGTATTGAATCATGGATATATTCCAAAATAAGCTAAATCCAACAAAAGTTGAAAGCACATAGAAGCAAAGGTCACCTATTGTTTTTTTTTTTGGGTATTTATTAATGTAAAACAGTTAATTCTGATTGATAAACAATTATTCATTGGCCACAAGTATTCGCTAAAATTCGCAAAATGAACAAAAAGTGACGAATCTTCCTTTAACAATTTATTTTGACATGCCGATAGCTCAATAGTTGAATAAGCTTCCCACGATGTAGTAAACATGCCAATATATCTTAAACCTTATTTATTTGTTTTATCTTGTCCGCTTTTTGAATTCCCCGAATTAGAATTATGCAAATAAAACATATAATACTCTGTACCGAAGGTACAACAAGAGTATATTGGGTTTGTGCAAATGTATGTAACAGCCAGAAGGAAGTATTTTCAACCCTGTAAACTATATTTATTCTTGATCAGGATTAACAGACGAGTCGATATAGCCATGTCTGTCTGAACAAACAGTGTTTCTAACACTGCTTTCCAACACTGTTTTTGAACTTTGTTTTCCAATAATGTTTTACAATACTTCTTTTCAACATTGTTTTCCAATCAGGGCTGCAAACCGGTTTTGAACCGATCCAGTTCTAACCCGGAATTCCGACTTTTTTTTACTGTGAAACGAACCTTGAACCTCTTTTGAAAAAAAATAGCTGAACCTGAACGTGTTCCAAACCTAAACTTTCGGTTCAGTTCAAAAAAAGTTACAAGTCTTAGTTAAGATGGCATTTTATTGATAAGAGAAGTAGTATAGACCAAAAATTGCTCGAAATAATAATACTTATAAAACTTAATTGAAATTAATTGAACTCGTATGTTCGAGTAAACAAAAATTCAGAAAATCTGTAATTTTTAGTATATTTTTAACAATTTAATTACTCTTCTTTACAAATTTGGAAAAACTTTGGACGAACCAAGGTTCGAACCAAGACCTTATCACAAAAACCTTGAACCATTAATTTCTGAACCTTTACCATTGGTAAATTTTGGTTCGAACCCGCGAAGCGGCCCTCCCAAAAAATGATTTGGGTTTGCAGCCATGTTTCCAATACTATTTTCTATAACTGTTTTCAACACTGTTTTCCAACTATGTTTTTAAACACTGTTTTCTAACACAGTTTTCCAACACTGTTTTTGAACTTTGTTTTCCAATACTGTTTTCCAATACTTCTTTTCAACATTGTTTTCCAATTTTATTTTCTAGAACTGTTTTAAACACTGTATTCCTACACTGTTTTCCAACACTGTTTTCCAATACTGTTTTCCAACACTGTTTTCCAACACTGTTTTCCAACACTGTTTTCAACACTGTTTCCCAACACTGTTTTCCAACACTGATTTGACACACTGTTTCCCCACACTGTTTTCAACATAGTTTTCAACACTGTTTTCCAATACTGTTTTACAATACTTCCTTTCAACATTGTTTTCCAATACTATTTTCTAGAACTGTTTTCCAATCCTGTTTTCTACCACTGTTTTTGAAGTTTGATTTTTAATACTGTTTTCCAATACTTATTTTCAACATTGTTTTCCAATACTATTTTCTAGAACTGTTTTCAACACTGTTTTCTCACAATGTTTTCCAACACTGTTTTCCAACACTGTTTAACCAACACTGTTTTCTAACACCGTTTTTCAACACAGTTTTTTAAATTTAATTTCCAATACTGTTTTCCCATACTTCTTTTCAACATTGTTTTCCAATACTCTTTTCTAGAACTGTTTTCAACACTGTTTTCCAACCGTCCAAACTGTTTTCAACACTGTTTTCACTTCCAACACTGTTTTCCAACACTTTTTCAACACTATTTTTCAACATTTTAATTTTTCAACACTTTTTCCAACACTTTTCCAACACTTTTTCCAACACTTTTTTCTTTGTTTTCAATTTTCCATATTCTTATATTCTTTTTTTTTATCTGTTCACACTGTTTTCCACTTTTTCCAACACTGTTTTCCAGCACTGTTTTCTAACAATGTTTTCCAACTCTGTTTTCGAACACTGTCTTCCAACAATGTTTTTTTAATACTGTTTTCCAAACACTGTTTTCCAATACTGTTTTCCAACACTGTTTTTTTCAATACTTCTTTTCAACATTGTTTTCCAATACTATTGTCTAGAACAGTTTTAACACTGTTTTCCAACCTTGTTTTCCCAAACTGTTTCCCATTTCTGTTTTTTAACCAATCACCTGGCCAACCGTGATACCAGAGTATCTTTTAGTCGGGCTTGACCGACTTTTTTACTTGTTTACCAACAGAAACTATTTCTTTAATATTTTGCATAAATAAACTGGTCATCTACAATATTTATCTATTGGCGACACGTGTGTTCATTGGGGCATTAACTGCCATTTATTTTCATTATTATTACACATTAAATGGAATTTACAAAATGATTGCAAAATGCCGTTTTAGGGGGCGTTACCCATGAGATCAATCACTACTTCAACGCCCCCTTTTTATATTGCACAATTTAACCCCAAACACTTTTAACCATATAGATATAACTAGCTAAATGTCTAGCGCATAACTTGACACCTGCCTGCCCGTCTCATGATTAACAAAGAGGAGAATAGAAGTATTAAGTTATTTTTGAATCTGAATTCGTGAGTGGGGCATTCTTTATTGGCTGTTTGATTTACATATGCAATAGTTTATCGCTTTGTAGTGAGTTATTTAATGTTTTTTGCTTGCATTTCTAATTGGCAACATTTTCGAATATACTTGTCAAATCTGTCAAAATTATATCTTTGGAACATTTAAATTTAGCAAAAAAAACTTGCTAATTTGCTAGCCAGTGAGTTAGGTCAGTTTATTTTAAGTTGCCTAACAATCGAGACAAACAAATTGGCGAACTTGTCGGCGGGAATGTTAAATATTTATTCTAGTAACGAGCTACTTAGAACTTAAGCTTTCTAAATGTTATTTTATCTAATTAGTTTTGGCAATTTAGTTTGATTAGAACCACAATATTAAGAAAACTGTGAGTGCTTTTAACGATATTTTTTAGGGTTGCCACCATTTTTAAAAAATCTTTAAAAATTCTTAAAAACTCTTTAAATTATTGTACTTTTTTTCTTCTTTCAGCTAACCCTAAACGATATTTTTTAGGGTTGCCACCATTTTTAAAAAAATCTTTAAAAATTCTTAAAAACTCTTTAAATTATTGTACTTTTTTTTCTTCTTTTAGCTAACCCTAAACGATATTTTTTAGGGTTGCCACCATTTTTAAAAAATCTTTAAAAATTCTTAAAAACTCTTTAAATTATTGTACTTTTTTTTTCTTCTTTCAGCTAACCCTAAACGATATTTTTTAGGGTTGCCACCATTTTTAAAAAATCTTTAAAAATTCTTAAAAACTCTTTAAATTATTGTACTTTTTTTTCTTCTTTCAGCTAACCCTAAACGATATTTTTTAGGGTTGCCACCATTTTTAAAAAATCTTTAAAAATTCTTAAAAACTCTTTAAATTATTGTACTTCTTTTTCTTCTTTCAGCTAACCCTAAACGATATTTTTTAGGGTTGCCACCATTTTTAAAAAATCTTTAAAAATTCTTAAAAACTCTTTAAATTATTGTACTTCTTTTTCTTCTTTCAGCTAACAAGAAAATTCCACAGATTTAGTAGTCATCATCGACTATGACCCTCTTGCCAGATATTAAAGCCTCGGATGCCGCCTGCTGTGGTGGCGGTGCCCATAGCGATGCCAGCAGCAGTTGCAATGCCAGCACCAATGGACAGCTGGAAAATAACGCTGGAGGTGGCGGTGGTTGCCTTAGCTGCACCACTGCAGCCAGTTCAGAATTATCCATACATGAGGCCTCGTCCACCAGCAAAGTTAACAACAATTTGACCAATTTTCAAGAACCCAATTTTGATCATTGCCAGCGTGTGGATATAGAATTTGCCGATGTGCGTTATCAAGTGCGCAAGTTTAGCTTTCCAGAAAGAAAATTCGGTGGGTTTCACTTTTATTTCCTAATTTTCATTATTTATTATTTCCTTAACAATTGCAGTTACCAAGGAAATTCTTCACGGCCTAAATGGTACTTTTCGTTCGGGTGAACTTACCGCCATTATGGGCCCCTCTGGTGCGGGCAAAAGTACTTTATTAAATGTCATGTCCGGTTTTAGGTAAGTTTCAACTTGACTTTGATTTTTGAAAATATTTAATTTATGCTTAATTTATCACAATTTGAGTACGGCTGACATTTTCATGTCATTTCAATGCTTAGCGAATGCATCTTTAGTCAATCAATCAATCAACACATTGTTCAAGTGTCACAAATGTCGGAGAAAAATTTGCAAATTGCTGGCAATAGTTGATTGCATTTCTGTGTATTCATTGTGGAATAATATTGTGTGCATTTGCCGGTTATATGACTTTGATGTGAATTAAGTTTATTCGAATTGAGTGAACCCAGAGACTGAATTAACAAATAACAAATAGGAAATTATTTATAAGGACACCTTTATATGACAGACCAAAAACATTCCGAAATCAAAATGGTAAAAAAAAAGAATTCTTTCAATCAGGCTGTAAAAATTTTCTCGCATTTGAATCGTAGATAGACAACCTGTATATCGTATCGGTACGTAATGTTCGATTATGTCTTCCATAACATTATTGTTAATAGATTTCGTCCTCTTCCGGCTTCCATTTTATACACTTGAAAGTGTATATTATTCCCAGAAGTTTCAACTCAAGAATATTCATTCCGACCCCATAAAATATATATTCTTGATAGGACGACGAGCTGAGTTCATTTCCGCTTGTCCGTCTGTCGTCTGTTTCTACGCAAACAGTCCATTTAAAACAAGCTCGTAGGAAATGTTTTATATTTATATGTTTCCACACAATTCGGAAAAATTGATCCAAATCGGATGACTATAGCATATAGCCGCCATATACAATGGTCAAAACTACTTCTAGGCGAACATCTTGTAAACATTCGTTTTAGATTCCACCCAATTTCTAGGTATATATTAGTTCTTATTTGGTAGTATGCGTTCACATACTCTTGAAAAATTTTACAAAATCGGATGACTATAGCATATAGCTGCCATTGGACCGATCGGTCGGAAAATGTGTTTTACTAAGAAAAGTTTTTTTTTTATGGTATCAAATTTTTATTATCAATGATTTAAAAATTTAAATATTTGATATCTATATATCCTCTTATATATTTTACTGACTAAATTAGTTGATAATCTTTCAAGTGTATATCGAATAAATTCTTAACTTCATTGTCGAGTTTTATTTGACATATGTTTATTGCTTTTTGTTCGTCTCATTGGTAAGCCTGGCCATCTGAAAAATAAAATAATGGATAATTTTGTATCAGTATCAGTAAAGTACAAAAATATTTGGTTCCAAAAATGGTGGCTACCGTATAATTAAGGTTTTTCCCAGTCATTTTTAATCTTTCCCGAATTTTTAGAAATATTTAAAAATTTAAAATTTTATTGGTCCCATACGATAGAGAAATATATAAAGAATATTTAGGCCAACTTTAGCAAAATCGGTTGACCTAGAACAAGAGATATTATATCAACCACATCTAAAAAAGGTTTAAAGTTTTACGCCCGCCCAAACCGGCCTGGATGCTACGTCCACTAAAAATGACTATAACTTAAAAAATAATTCAAATTTTTAAAATTCCTTTAGGGAGATATTTTTGAATATCTAACTATTTGAAATATGGAAAAACAAAATTTAGATTTTATCAAATTTCTGGACTAGAATAACCCCTTAAATACTTAAACTTAGAGTCAGATGAGATAAAATTGTAATTTTTCACAATCTTTATATAAATAGAAACACTTTCAAGCAGCTTTTGAAGGCTGAATACTGGCTGAAAAGCTTCCTTATTTATATGAAGTATTGTTAAAAACTACATTTTTATCTCATCTGAGTTCAGGCCTTAAATTATTTTCGTCTGAAAAATTACTCAATATTATGAAACTGAGAGATTCGGGTTAAAAATAATGCGGTGCCGGTTTGGGCACTTCAGAACAAACAGACAAAACCGGTTTTTAGGGGTCGCTCGCGTCCGTTTCTCAGCCTTAGTTAAAATAGCTTCAAATTTATGCTTGCTTAAACATCTAGCCCCGAACATTTTGAATAAAGTTCGATTCGAGGTTCGAATCGGTTCGCGAACCGGTTTCTGGTACCCTTGAACACCCAGGTTTTTGGTTCGAACCTTGGTTCACGAACTTGGTTAACAAAAAGTTTGTTTTTTTGACTTATTTATACGTTTCAATTGTTTCAGGAAAATTATACATATTAGTAAAACTAATATCTCGTTTGTATACTAATTTAAATTATTATATCTAGTAACTGACAATAGTCATTTTTAAGAGGTGCTGAATTTAAATAGCGAATGAGGAAGCACTCGATGCAGACCTTAAGTACAGAACCTAGGTATGCCTATGGCAACGTGTAGGCTTTGTTTTTACGAAATCAAAGCAAACTAGAAATGGAAAACACTCCTGTAGATTCGGCATGGTAGATATGGCCCATTTGATGCGCAAAGCGCTTAGGGCCAATACGGGACGAGTGAAAGAAGCTGTATCCCACTTTTACTGTTTCTGCCATGCCCTTAAAGGGTAAAATCATCTTGGTTCTGATTTTCCAATGGAAGTCACTGATCTTGCTGAGACTACGCCTAGACATACATCTACAGGGTGGGCCAATTGAATCTGACTCATCTGACAATCCTACACAGAAAAAAAGATCAAATATCAATTTAATCTTGGCTGATCAATATGATATTTTATCAAATATCATTTTTCATATCATTTTGATGATAAATAATATTTAATTAATCGTACTAACATCAAAATGATAAGATAATAAATAAAATGAGAAAAAGGAAAGAGACAAAAAATGCTTATTATCGAAAGCTTAGGCACCGTAGAAAAAATATAAATAGTCCCTTAGACGTTTGCCCGCACGCGTGTGCGGTGGCTCACTGCGTTGAGACGTCATTCCATTCGTGTAAAGTGCGAGTTCCCTGGTTCGATCCCCAGACAAGGTAATGTTAGCTATGGCGCTAATATTACATAATCATAAAAATTCTGAGCGGGAATATATATAATATAACTTATATAAATATATATGCGCCACGCCATTTCCTAATATTTTTTTTATTAAAAAAAATGCCACTTTGATCTTAAACATATCATTTGATATGATCGAAAATATCAGTTTGATGTTTTCGAACAGTTCAATTTCATCTGCATCTTATCCTCTTTTTTTGATATGAAAAATGTCATACTGAGTCCCAGATTCAAAATATTTTTTTTCTGTGTATAACTTTGAAGGAGCTTACAGATCGACTAATGTCATACCGCATTGGACGCGTCATTCGAAGACAATTTATACTACGGAAAAGAACACTCCAAAAAAGAGATGAAATTGTCAGCTTTACATTTAAATTAACTTCTTAATTGTCAGATGGGTCAGATTTTAATGGCCTACCCTGTGGTTATATCCAAGCCTCCTAAATGTCTCGTAGTTAATCTCACTTTTCAGACACATTTTGTACTGAAGTGTAGCAGGTATGGACAGTAAGGTGTCTGTATAGGACATCACAAGGGACCAAATCCTTATGGCCTTTGCTTTATCTAACCCAAAACCAACCTAGTTTAAGTTAATATACATTATATCTTCCTGAAAGATTGAAATCTAGTAGCTCTTAAATTACTAGGAACAAACTTTATTGGTTTTAAATGTCTCGCACACTGTTACCTGGTACCTGTTCCAGTAAAAACGAGAAGCAAAGCTAACTACTTCGATTTTAATACACTTAAAAAACTTTTGCTCCAACTGATTTAACCGGTAAAATATAATTGGATATATCAGATATTTAAAATTTTAAATCATTGATAATTAAAATTTGATTCCAGAAAAAACTTTTCTTAGTAAAACAAATTTTCCGACCGATCGGTCCTATGGCAGCGATATGCTATAGTCATCCGATTTTGATAAATTTTCCAGTATTATGTGAAAGCATGTAGGACTAACATATACCAAGATTGAGACGCTACGATGAAAAACAAAAAAGTTTTTCTCACTAGAATAGTTTTTTGACCGTCCGTTTATATGGCTAGCTATATGCTATAGTCATCCGATTTTGATAAATTTTTTCAGAATTATGTGGAAACATATAAAACAAATATATACTACGATTGGAGACGCTACGATGGAAATCAAAAAAGTTTTTCTCACAAAGACTTATTTTTCGACCGATCGTTCCTATGGCAGCTATATGCTATAGAAATCCGATTTGATACATTTTTCCAGAATTATGTGAAAGCATATAAAACTAACATGTACCAAGATTAGTGACGCTACGATGGAAAACAAAAGAGTTTTTCTAACTAGAACTTGTTCTTAGACCGATCGTTCCTATGGCAGCTATATGATATAGCTATCCGATCCGGCCGGTTCCGACATATTAGTTGCGTGCAGTAAAAAGAAGACTCTGTGCAAAATTTCAGCTCGATAGCTTTAAAACTGAGAGACTAGTTCGCGTAGAAACATACAGACGGACAGACGGACAGACAGACGGACAGACGGACGAAGCGGAAATGAACTCCAGCTCGTCGTCCTGATCAAGAATATATATAGTTTATGGGGTCGGAAATGAATATTTTTATGCGTTACAAACTTCTTGGAAATTAATATACACTTTTCAAGTGTAAAATATTTTAAAGTATTCGTTTTTAATTTGTTAAATCATATGACGATTTATGTCGTCTCGCTGTATTACAAAGATGACAGATTTTATATTTGTTTATTGCTCTCATAAACTTCTCTTTTTTGCAATTGAATATAGAGTCACTTAAAGTCTTTTTTTGAATATTTTTTTCGTTGGAAAATTTAACTAAAATTGAACAGAATTTTTTTTAAATGGTGTGGCTAAGGTTCTAGTTCAAGGGTTAAAAAAATGTAAGAGGATCGGTTCCGGTCCTCTTTGCAGCTTTGTTTTTAAATAGCATTTTATTTCCAAAACTTCCGTGTTTTTTAACCGATCTTGTTAAGCGCTTTAGTTTGGTTAGATCTTAAGCCTTAGTTAAGATATTCAAACTTAAAAATTTCCAGAGAGTTTTAATATTTTTTGGCACTTTAAAGTTGACACATAAATTAAAAGCTTTAAAATCTCACACATATTCAAAAGCTAACTAGTTAATAATATGTTTTTTAGATTACATACAAAAATGAACGCAAGATTGGACAAAAAATGTAAAATAAATCACATTCGATAAATGTTTGCTTTTTTACGAGAATTACAGAGAGTACGTTTATATAATGGACAATTACAAGTGAATAAAAAAATGTATATTTCACTTCTATGTGATTAAGTTTTCATTTCGATTTTATACAACAAACTGACCCTTTCAATTTAAATTAATTTCCTGCTCATTTACGCTTAATCTTACATTTCGATCTCAATATAATTAACCCCACTTCCTTCCTCCACTTGTGCATTATACGTTTTAGCAGCAAAAGTCCAAATGTAACTTTTGTACCGTATACATATAAGTTCCCATCCAAACACTAAATATGAGTCACTTTTATTCAATGCGCAGAGAGTGAAAATTGAATCGACATTGCGCTCTAAGTGACGCAATTAGAAATATTCAAATCGAACGATTAAATAATTGCAAAAAAAACATTTTAATGTGAAATTGACAGAGAAATTAAATGATAATAAAGCAAACACGTGTAGACCACTATTAAAGTCAACCTTGTGATTGGGATCTGATCTGTATAAGTTTTACCAAAGTAATAAACAATTACTTTATCGGTCAGTTAACTCTGAACTTGAATCGTTTATAGACACACACGTGTGTGAAGCAGTTTACAAAAGCTTGCGCCAACATTATAATTACTTTAATGACTTGCTGGTAGTTAATTTATTTCCTTCTGCTTCTTCCTAGTGCCACCGGTGCCTCGGGCAGTATACGTGTCAATGGCAAACCCATGTCACCCAGTTCGGATAGATTTCGTCAACTTTTATGCTATATACATCAGGATGATCTATTGCGCCCTCAACTTATGGTGGGCGAAATAATGCTTTTAGCTGCACATCTCAAATTGGGTTTCAAGAAGGTTGCGAAAACGTACAAATTGAATTTGGTAAGCGAAAATCTTTATTCTTATTTTTAAAATATGATTTAACTCTTTTTTTTTCTGGCCACAGATCAAGCACATCTTATCTCTGTTGGGTCTGGATCATTGTTATAATGTTTATACGGCCAAGCTTTCGGGTGGACAGAAGAAACGTCTCGCCATTGCTTTGGAACTGATAAGCAATCCTCCTGTACTATATCTGGATGAGCCCACAACGTGAGTGCAAAACCTCTACTTACTTACTACAAAATATATATATATGTATATATATGTATGTGTGTATAATGAGAAGAAGAAGCAGAAAAGTACACACACGGAAATTCAAATACTTGCACCATATAGCCAATGCTTTGCCCCACAAGTCAAGTTTGTCCAAGTGTTCTTATCAATTTATTGCTAGTTTATTGTCTCATTGATTTGTGAAGTATATGAAGCAGGAAGCATGGAATACAGTTTGAAATTATTCATAATTTTTTTTTTTTTTCATTTAGTAAAACACTTTGAATTGCAATTTATGCATATTGGTAATTTCTTGTAACTTATCTTGGCTTTTATCCCCCTCTCACTATAACCCCTCTCATTTCAAATTGGGGAGGTATATTGAAATGAATAAGTATCTTACATACATTACTACGACTAGACGCCAAGTCAAGAGCCTGGGTGATCCTATGGATAATGGAAGGGAGTCAAAAAATTGAACATACAGGTAATAACAATCACATGACAATATAAACAAGCATAAGTAATAGCATAGGAAAACCCCCGCTGCCCCCTCTCAGCACCAAGGTAATGATTAACATCTGGCAGAAACTCACCCAAAATTAAATTCCTATCTAAATTGGATGGAGCAGAGTTAAAGATAGAAAGTTAAACTGTTAAAATAAAAAATAGATATGGTTATGGGTTCTAAGTGTTCAAATACAATTCTAGTAATATTTTTGGAATATAGCTTAAACAGGCCAAAAATGATGACTTGAATTTTTCAAATATTTTTCGCGGTGATTAATTTTTTTACACCTCCAGTTATTCGTGTATTTTTTAAAATTAATTTGAAAATGGCAAATTTATTGTTTAAGGTAAAAAAATTAAGAATTTTACATATGGATATTCCAAATCAACTTAGTCAATTTTTTAGTCTCCAAAAATTGTTTAATTAATTGAAATTTAAAATTAAATTATATGCAAACAAATAAAAGCGTGTTTTTTCATAAAAATATATATATTTTATCAATATCAATAGCTTTTTTAATTTCTTTTTCGCTTTTGCCTTATGTTTATATTTCCTTGGGTAATTAAAATTTAATAATGCAGTGCTAAAAATATTTTAATTATGGATTTTGATGTTAACTCTAATACATTATATTCGGGAAAGTAGAGCGAAAACGCAACAATTAAAACAAAACAAAGTACTCCGAATCTGCACTGTCTTCCATCTTGAAACAACTTTAAGTTACATACATATATTCTGAATCTGAAAAAAATATTCGGATCACATATTGGTCCTTTCCAAGAGAAAAAGAATAAAAAACGGTTTTTTTTTTTCTTTAAGAGCCGTCTTTAGATAGCTCTTAGAGCTGTCCCATATTTTTTCGAAAAGTTTTCGTCAAAATGACTAGAATTTGTCTTTGTTCATTTAATCCGATGTTCTGTTCAAAAGTTATGATTTTTTTAAAATTTCAAGTATTTTCTAAGAACTATCGATGGTGGGGGAAAACCATTTAAAGGTGTGCTAATCTATATATAGTCCTTCTATTTGATAACGATTAAAAATTTGTTGGAGACATAAAAAAATTGACTGAGTTGATGTGGAATATCCCATATATAAAATTCTATTTTACATATTTAATTAGTTTTTCACCATGAGGCCCAATTGCGATCTGATTGCGAAACTTATATGTTATTAGGGATATCCTAATGTAAAATATAGGAAATAAACTGGAGGTGTAAAAAAGATTATCACCGCGAAAAATTATTTGAAAAAATTCAATCATCATTTTTGGACCAAAGTTTGGTAATAAAAATCTGCAAAAATATTACTAGAATTATATTTTGAACACTTAGAACATATATTTAACCCATCAAAATCGGTCATGCGGTTCTTAAGAAAAACTGTTTTTCTGTTTAACTTTCCAGCCTCATAACTCCCGTCCAATTGCGATTAGAGACTACAATTTTAGAGAGTGAGTTTCTTATAGATGTTAATCAAACTTTAAATTTGTGTTGATAACTGCGGGGGCAGTTTTCCTATGCTTATTCTGCTATGCCCTTTATAGTTATTCATTATCCACTTGGACATATTTAAAAGCAAAGTCGCGCAAGCATAACCTTTCTCATTTTTATATTTCGGTTCAAATTTTTCTTTGATAAAGTTCTGAAAGTCTGTCTTTATGCATTGACTTTTGTTTTCGTAAATCTACCTAACGAAACAAAGAATAAACTAAATGCATAAAAAAATGTGCAATGGCAAAAGTTGTAGTTTTATATAAAGTATATATATTCTTGATCAGCATCAACAGCTGAGTCGATATAGCCATGTTCGTCTGTCCGTCTGTCTGTCCGTCTGTCCGTATGAACGAAGAGATCTCAGAGATGGTAAGAGATAGAGGTTTGAGGTGTATGGAGCAAATAGTTATACTTGCAGCAGGTCAAGTTTAGGTTTTTGCCACGCCCCCCCGGCCCGCAAATTGAAAAAAAACCTCACATATCTCCCACAATTTTGGAGTTAGGATGTTTGAACCTTCTAGACATATATTCTACTCATCATTACTTATCGAGCCCCCATATACCGTTTCCAGATCAGATGAACGATATTCGAGTTATAAGCAAATCAAATAATTACGCTGGGCAGCACTGCCCATAATCGTGATGGGCAGCACTTGCACAGTTTGTGTGACCCCCACACTTTAAAGTTATTAATAATATACAAACAGGTACAGAGAGTATATTACAGTCGGGCTTGACCGAGTTTCTTTCTTGTTTTATTAGCATTATGGCATATTTTGATGTCCCGTGCGACATTGATAAACAACATTTGTTATCAGTGCGTCGAAGTACATGCATATAGCTTATCCAATATTGCGAACAAATAGAGATTTTTAATACAATTCAAATGAAAAAAACCTTGTTAAAAAATAGACGATTTGTGATCTGGGTACTTATTATAAAGTTGGTCCCACACGTAAGTGCGAAATTTAAACATTTTTGTACATAATTCATATATTTTTCATAAAATCATATCTTTGATTAGTTAAATTTATATAAAGCAAACAAAAAATTAAGAGAGTTGCAAACGGTGAAAAGAAAGCTTGACCCCATATTTTTGACAGATTTGGTGTTTTTTTTGTTGTTCTGTGTAAATAAATACATTGGAATCTTTTGTTGCTTTTAAAACATTTTTACAAAGCTTGCCTATAAATAATTATTTATTATCATTTCAAGAGCAACTGAAATATCATAATTAGAAAAAATGTCCCGTGCAAAAGTGCTAAATATTGATTTTATAGAAAAATTATAAGGTTTTATTTTGGTTTAATCAACAAATACATGAATTAAATCTAAAAATTAACACATTGAAATATTGCCTCAGAATTCGCAGAAATCGGCTTTTGCATTGTTGGTCGCGAAAACCACTTATGTTTTGACCCGTGCGAATGCCTTGGCTTTTTGCAATTATTTTGAAAAGTAGAAATTGCTCAATATTAACCTTAGTTAATTAAGAGCTATAAGTTAAGCCTTCTAACGCCAGAAAATTCGTTATATTTGGACTTATCACATCAGAAGTGTTCGACGGTCCCGTTCGATATTATAGAAATGCCCGTATACAGAAGCACTATCCTTTAGTCAGTTCTTTACGTATTAATAAGATTTTGAAATGAACCTGTTCGGATAATTCTCACAAGAGTAAGCAAAGTTTTTGGTCGTGCTTGTTTGAGAAAATTTTAAAGCCTTGCCAGAAAAAAATTCAGAAAAAATTCCACTTGGAAGTTTTCTAATTTATTTTCAGTATTTGATAAAGGTATAAACTAGAAAAGGGGGAGGGAAGAGATTCCTGCAGGAAAATCGAACCAATTGATCTGGGGGTGTTTTCCCACACTGTTTTTTATCACTATTTTCCAACACTGCTTTTCAACATTGTTTTCCAACAGTTTATTTCAACACTGTCTTACAGCACTATTTACTAACACTGTTTCCAACACTGTTTTCCAACATTGTTTCCCAACACTGTTTTCCAACATTGTTTCCCAACACTGTTTTCCAACATTGTTTCCCAACACTGTTTTCCAACATTGTTTCCCAACACTGTTTTCCAACATTGTTTTCCAACATTGTTTTCCAACACTGTTTTCAATATAGTTCTAAACATTGCCTTCCAACACTATTACCCAACACGGTTTTAACATAGGTAGTTTCTAACATTGTTTTCCAACACTGTTTTCCAACATTGTTTCCCACCACTGTTTTCCAACATTGTCTTCCAACACTGTTTTCAATATAGTTCTAAACATTACCTTCCAACACTATTACCCAACACGGTTTTAACATAGGTAGTTTTTAACATTGTTTTCCAACACTGTTTTCTAACACTGTTTTCCAACAATGTTTTCCAACACTATTTTCCAACGCTGTTTCCTAACATTCTTTGCCAACAGTGCTTTTCAACATTGTTTTCCAAGCAATCTTCTGTCCAATCATTTTGATAGACACTCTTTTCAATCAGCATGATTCACATCAAAGCCTCACACTTTTTTATAACCTGAAAAGTGTATATTAATTTTGCCCCGAAGTTTGTAACGCATAGAAATATTCATTTCCGACCCCATAAACTATATATATTCTTGATCAGGACAACAAGCTGAGTTCATTTCCGCTTGTCCGTCCGTCCGTCTGTCCGTCTGTCCGTCTGTCCGAACTGTCTGTCTGACCGTCTGTCCGTCATGTTGCCTGTTTTTACGCGAACTAGTCTCTCGTAAGTTTTTGCTATCGAGCTGAAATTTTGCACTAAGAGTCTTCTTTTATCTGGACGCAACTAAGGCAATATCTGGAACCGGGCAAAAATTTAGATCGGATGACTATATCATATAGCTGCCATAGAAACGGTCGGTCAAAAAACAAGTTCTAGTGGGAAAAACTTTTTTGTTTTCCATCGTAGCGTCACCAATCTTGGTATATGTTAGTTTTATATGCTTCCACATAATTCTGGAAAAATTTATCAAAATCGGATCACTATAGCATATAGCTGCCATAGGAACGATCGGTCGAAAATAAGTCGTTGTGAGAAAACTTTTTTGATTTTCATCGTATCGGTCTCCAATCGTTGGTATATTTGTTTTATATGATTTCACACAATTCTGAAAAAATTGATCAAAATCGGATCACTATAGCATATAGCATGCGTCATATAAACGGTCGGTCAAAAAAAAAAATATAAAAAAAAAAATTTTTTTTTTTCCATGGTATCGTCACGAATCTTGGTAGATATTAGTTTTATATGCTTTTAAAAATTTTTTAAAATTATAAAATCGGATGACTATAGCATATAGCTGCCATAGGACCGATCGGTCGGAAAATGTGTTTTACTAAGAAAAGTTTCTATTTTTATTTTCATATTTAACATAATTTTAAATATCTGATTATTCTATAATCTTTTTTTTTTTACTTTTAATTTTTTTCATCCCATTCCTTCCTCTACTATTACAACACTATTTCAAAGCATGGTTTTCCAACACTTTTTTTAAGCAGTATTAAACTTCGGCACATCCGAAGTTGGCATTTCTCCTTTGGTATATTAATTATTTTTCTTTCCCCTTTTTACTTCTCTTGTGACGTCCCAAAGATTTTAAAATATTTCTGACCTACCTGAGGATGCATTTCAATTCGTTTTCCGCGGGAATCCCAACCCGCACACATCTCTAGTCTAAACATGTTTGTTAAACAACGTTTACTTGCTTCTTATTCTTCACTGACCTTATTCTTCTCTAAAAAACACTATTTTTTTAATTTTATTTACCTCTTCTTAAAGCAAACGAAAAGAACAAAACTATAATTATTTTCCAGAACTTTGTCTAGACAGCGGCTTTTGCGGCTTAAATAAATTGTTTTGACGCAAACTTGAATACTTACACTTTATTCTCAGAAAAGTTTCTCTTGCCCATTCCGAACAATGACTGGGCAATGTGAACTCTGACGCTTTTAAAAGAAAACAATAAAATTAGTCACTTTTTATAATTCTTTTTTTTTTAACTTCTGTTGTTGAAAGTTCAAGTCATTTTGTTGAACATAAACCCGGCATTCGTGCTAAGTATACGTATACTGAAATGTGTGTTTTGCTTAATTGTAGGTGCTGAAACTAATTACTCCAACTTTATGATTCGTCTCATTTAAGCTGTGCTTAACCCAAGTCAAATTATTTGAATAAATTTCTAGCTAACAATTAAGTTTATGCTGATTTATAATAATTTTTTTTTTTATTTCAGCGGCCTGGACAGTTCTTCCTGCAGTTCTTGCGTGGCTTTATTAAAGAAACTTGCCTCTCAGGGTCACACAATAGTGTGTACAATTCATCAGCCCAGTGCACTGATCTTTGAAATGTTTGATAAACTGTATACGGTGGTCGATGGCCATTGCATGTACCAGGGACCAGTGAGGGAACTAGTGCCATTCCTTGCCGATCAGCAATTGGTGTGTCCCAGTTATCATAATCCAGCTGATTATTGTAGGTTTAGAATTTTGGGTTTGAAATATTATTATGACCTAATTTGTATTTATGCGCAGTGCTGGAGGTGGCTGTCGGTGAGCATCAACGTGATCTGAATGAACTAATCCATGCGGCAAATAAAAAGTATTACGAGGATGTTGATCGATATCGTTATATGAGCACTGCAGATGTATCACGGCTCATGGCAACAATAAAAGGTAAGTGCTATATCAATAAGTTGATATAGTGAATGTTTAACTTGGGGAAATATGAAATATAAGTGTTCGTTTGTATAACTTAAGCAACCTCTAATTAAACGTTCACTTAATTAAATTTATCGATCCGCTTTGCTTATTGATGTATTGTCTAATTATACACTATTTTAGTAAGAATTTTTATAGTCAAATTGGTTTTACGTAAAAAGCAGAGATCGGTAATTAAACCTATAAACGTATCTGGGGTACATTTGTACCCCAATAAACTTTCTAACATTATCAGGCGTGTCCTGAAAAGAGTTTTGGAAAACGCTTGCACTTCGAAATAAACTGGTTGACTTTATATTACTAGATCATTCAAAGGAAAACCGTACGAATTGGGCAGTCGGTTTATAATCGCACAACTTTCGTCTTCTGATCTAGTCAAATATGCCCGGTTATATTTGTGTCAATTCTTTTACATAAAGTCAAACAGTTTTATTTCAAAATGTTTACGTTTATACGAAAATCTCTAAAGATTTCTGGGAGTCAGAATCAATGTATTTTTTGCCTTGTCAAATCTTTCTATATGTAAAAGTGATACGTTGATAAAGTTATTCAACAAATATATAGCTCCCAACGATAAAAATACTAAAATGAAGGCTAAATGTCTTTGGGGTACAATTGTACCCCGGTACAATTAGTAAGTACAGTTTGACGTAAACGTCAACGGCTACTGAAAAATTGAAAAACTACAAATATTTAGCTTACAGCGATCAAAATCCTGAAATTTGCTAAATGTCTTTGGGGTACAATTGTACCCCGGTACAATTAGTTAGTACAGTCTGGCATCAATGCCAACGGCTACTGAAAATGAAAGAATCAAGTCTCTTGCAACAGCTGCTGTACGCAAAA
The DNA here is from genome assembly GCA_018904225.1 of Lordiphosa mommai. Classification (NCBI taxonomy): domain Eukaryota; kingdom Metazoa; phylum Arthropoda; class Insecta; order Diptera; family Drosophilidae; genus Lordiphosa; species Lordiphosa mommai. Next base: position 38,760 of record JAEIFT010000621.1, on the reverse strand, counting down.
CGACTTTTACGCAAAAAGAAGACGTTCTCAAATCTTTTTTAACATCTTCAATAATTAAGGAAATTTTAATAGCTTCGAATCGAAAAACCCGACTAGTGATGGCTAGAAATAAAGCATAAATGCACGAATTCTATGCATTTCTCAGTTTTTTGGCTGGGTTTACACTGTTTGGGGTACAATTGTACCCCGGTACAAGCGGCTACTATAAAAAAAGGAGAAACTACAAATATTTAGTTAACAACGTTCAAAATGCTGCAATGTACGCTTAAAATCATTGGGGTACAATTGTACCCCGGTACAAGCGGTTACTTTAGCTTGGGCACAACTAAATATATTTCATAATTTAATTAGGGGAAGTAAATTAGGAGATTTAAAAAACATCTCTTTAAAAGGTTCATGTTTTTTGGTCTTCAAACAGGAACGTCAAAAACAAGACATTCACTTAATTGTTTAAAATTTTAATACCAGTCATTGAAGAAAAGGTAATCGAAGATCATATCAAAAAAATCAATAAGGGCCGTTTTCTCATGTTTATGTTTTTCAAATCTTAGTGGATATACAAAAATGTATGTAAGATGGCTCAAAAGGTTTAAATCTATTTTCCTTGCTGCTTAAAAAGGAACAAAAATTACCATTACCGACAGTTATTCGACAAATAAGTACTTTAGGCAGCCGTGAAAGAGAACATGGTAGAAGTTATGTACATTAATCTATTCTTTATTGTTGGAAAAAGATAAAAAAGTAATGAAAATTTCACAAACTTGCTGAAACATTATAGCTAGCCACTTGGCTAGCGAAGAAGAACTATTGTTTTCGCTAGGTAAAAAAGTACTATTCAGAAAAGATTTTAAGGCTATATTAGATGTTTTCACCAGGGCTGTAAACCGATTTTGAACTGAACCGGTTCGACATTGCGACAATTCTTTTACTTTCGCAATGCCCATAGCTAGCGAAAGAGCTCACCACTGGTGGTTTTATGACATAGCAAAAGCTTTGATTTAGATAACAGTCCTAGATTCAATTCCAGTGAATGAAAGAATTGCTAGAATCACCAAGTCTTTGCAATGCCCTTAGCTAGCGAAAGAGCTCACCACTAGTGGTTAGATAAATTTAAATGTCAGAGCAAAAGCTTTGATGTAGATGACAGTCCTAGATTCAATACCAGTGAATAAAAAAATACCTAGAATCAACTCGTCTTCGCAATGCCCTTAGCCAACGAATGGACTCACCACTGGTGGTTAGATAAACTTTTAGTCAGAGCAAAAGCTTTGATTTAGATGACAGTCTTAGTTCCAATACCAGTGAATGAAAGAATCCCTAAAATCAATAAGTCTTCGCAATGCCCTTAGCTAGCGAAAGGGCTCACCACTGGTGGTTAGATAAACTTTTAGTCAGAGCAAAAGCTTTGATTTAGTTGACAGTCTTAGTTCCAATACCAGTGAATGAAAGAATCATTACAATCACTTATCTTCACAATCCCCTTAGCTAGCGAAAGAGCTTACCACTGGTGGTTACTTAAACTTTAAGTCAGAACAAAAGCTTTGCTTTAGATGACAGTCTTACGTCCAAAATACCAGTGAATGAAATAATCCCTACAATCACTAAGACTTAGCAATGCCCTTCGCTAGCGAAAGAGCTCACCACTAGTGGTTAGATATAGTTTTATATCAGAGCAAATGCTTTGATTTAGATGTCAGTCTTACATACATCCAATATGTGTAAATGAAAGAATCCCTAAAATAACTAAGTCTTCGCCAATACCCTTAGCTAGAGAAAGAGCTCACCACTGGTGGTTAGATAAAATTTAATGTCAGAGCAAAAGCTTTGATTAAGATAACAGTCCTAGGTCCAAATTATCAGTAAATGAAAGATCCCTAAATTCATTAAGTCTTCGCAATGCCCTTAGCTAGCGAAAGGGCTCACCACTAGGGGTTAGATAAACTTTTAGTCAGAGCAAAAGCTTTGATTTAGTTGAAAGTCTTAGTTTCAATACCAGTGAATGATAGGATCCCAAAAATCACTAAGTCTTCGCAATGCCCTTAGCTAGCGAAAGGGCTCACCACTGGTGGTTAAATAAATTAGAGATAGAGAAAGATAAATAAATATTTCTACATTTTCTCCTCTAACTTTAATAAAACTTTCTTTAATTTTGTTGTTTTTTTCTTTCTTTCTATTCTCCCTCCACAGACAACATTGGTGGCAAAACCTTAAGCAAAACATCAAATCAAATTGAATTGCCAACTGTTGCGCTGGCGCAATTCTCCAGTTTTGATTATGTGAAACCAGCTCAGCAGGAACTGGCGCTGGAGGAGATCAAGGCGTTAAGTGCTCCAACCGAGACATTGGAACAGCAAACACATCACAGTCAATCACTTGCCAATGTCACAGACACAGAGCTTGCCAAGCCGCCGGTGAATGCCATAAAATCGGCCTCATTTCTCATGCAATATCTGCTCCTGATGCAACGGATTTTGATCTGTGCCAGACGCAACTATGTAAGTAGGGTTCGCATGTGAAGCCGGTTTTGGGATACGTTGGCAACTTGTCAAAGTTTTTTTTTTTTTTTTTATTATTTTAATGTTTTCTCAACACGTAATTTTCTAATTTATTTTTTGTCTTTACCGCTTTGCATTATAATTTTTAATTTTTTTTTTCCTTCGTGTTCATTTGAATTTATTGCCTTAGTTTTTTCTGGCTGCCATGTTACGCTTTCAGATTTTGCAAAAAAAAAAAAAAAAAAAATTATTATAACAATGAAATTTATGTTCATGTCTTTAATGTCTGCCTTTTCATATGACATGCACTGACTCATTTTATTTTTTTTTTTTTGTTCATGTACGCATAACCGGCAAATGGAAGATTAGGAGCAATTCCCCATTTGGTTGAAGGTTTCTAAACTTTTGTATAATGGCTATGATTATCATAATTATGCCCACTTGAGCAGACATTAGGCAATTACGTTTGTTACGTAGGAAAAATATACATAGTTATATGTTGTGTGCCATTTGGGTAACCTTTTTTTTCATGCTTTATTTAAATTTTTCCATTACCTGCTAAATTTAGAGCTACCTCATCTTCTAGCCATACACTCTTCCGTTCATGCTTTGTAAGAGTGCTTTCTTGACCTTTTTTTTCTTTGTGAGGAATCCAGTTACTAAATGAGCGGTACATTTGTTTTCCCCTTCAAAAAAAACACCTCCATTAAAATATCTCACTACTATTTTTGTTGTTACCAATTTAAAACTTTTCTTCTTTCCTAATACCAGTATCAAATTAATATTGTGTACAATATTCGTGATATTTTTTGTCAGTTTCATTTGTTTTCACCAAAAAAACTTTGAAGTGAAAATCTCTATTTTCTATCTATCTCTTTTTATTTTTCCTCCCCAAACTAAAAAAAAAAAATTTATTTTTTTAAAAAAAAAAAAAAATATGAAAATTAGCACTAATCGATAGGTTGGATTTAGAGCCGACAACTGCTCAACTCGACGCTCGCTTATGAGATTGCTTATATCTGTTATTGTTGGACAGTCCGCAAACTAAAATTTCTTGCCCACCGCTGATCTATATAATCCTGATCTATGCAGTATCTTCGAACCCATGTTAAATTCTAAAAACCATATGCTTTAAATAGTATTTAACGTCTTCAGCTGCATTCCATTTGGTTTTCGCCAGGTTCCTCTGGCTGAAGACAGTTTCGACGCTTTCACGAACCCTTCAGCTATGCTTAGTATTGAATCAGTACTGAAATCAATGTGAAGGAAACATGGTCTCCTTTTTATGCTATGGGTTTTGAATTCGTCAAAGGGTCGATTTTTTATGACGTTAAATTTCTTTTGATTTGTAAATTGAAATTACGTGAAATCACTCATGAACTGGTGATAACTCTAATTCTCATGCGTTAATTCATTACTGCCAAACTTATTACTGAGGCGTTGTACTAAAGAAAACTTATATTTTAAAGAAAGTTTGGGTTTAAAACGGATTTATTAGAATTATTTTGCACTACGTCTCAAAAATACCAAAATTTCAAAAATAACCAAACTTTAATCAGATTTGCCTGATTTGTAGCTAATAGCATATTCAAAAATTTTAAAGCATTTCCATTTTTTAAATTGCTAGATCTAGCAACTAATTAGCTAAGATGGTAACACTGGTGTTTGGTTTTAAGGGCTAACTAAACCGTGTTTTCGATTCAGTTCAATGGTTTCGGGCTTGATATATTTATCATACCTGTTTCTGTTTTCGAGTTCAATCAAATTTTTTACCATATAAAAATTGTCCCATGTTTCTATTTCGAACTATAAGGTAATTTTTGGACTTCAAATTTTTTGAACATTAGTTTTTTAGAATTTTAATAAACATTCTAAGGGCCGATTTCTCACCTACTAGATAGCTGGTATGTTTAGATAAACACAGATTTTACTCTGTTATTGGTAAGTTTATGTGACACATAGTGCTATGTTGGTAATGAGAAATCGGCCCTAAGACTATAAATAAATTATAGAATAATATAAAGTTGTACGATCTAATTAAAATTGATTTATGATTAAGATTCGAACTATTTTATTAACTTGACTTTTTCGATTCCAAAATGAACATTTATTTGTATCATAAGCTAAATATGTTAATAACATAGACCGATCTGAACTGTTATCTTCGGTTCAGTTAGGTTTAGAATTGGAAATTTTTATGTTTGTTTATTCCACTGAACCGATCTACATAAAATTTTCACTGTATGAACGATCAGGAAAAAGTTATAGTGTGTGAAGCGGTTTGGAAAGTGGTTTAAACCGGTTCACAAGTGGTTCAGAGCCATATCTATATGGAACCACTAAGGGCCGATGTCTCATCTTCTACATAGCTGCTATGTGTCAGTTAAATAAACATTTTACTCTGTTATTTGTAAGTTTATGTGACATTTAGTGCTATGTCGGAGATGAGAAAGCGGCTAAGCCGATCATCATTAAATTTTCTGATCATTAATCAGTAAAAAAAAGATTTTATACAGTATGAATCGTCGTCTCGCACCAAAACAAAAGAAAGAGAAAAAAAAAAATTCAGTAGTGCAAGATTTCTCGGTGAACTGAGTTCGAAATCGGTTTGAACCGATTAAAAAAGTGGTTCAAAGCCATATCTTAGAAATGATTAAAACTATAAACTTGAAATTCAATCATTTTTTGTCACTAACTTAAGACCGTTATTGGACCCGCTGAACCGGTTTATATCGTAGAATTTTTTGAAGCTATGATCTTGAAATTTTGTGTGTAGGTTTCACAGGTATAAGACCAGTTTCCAACGAACTGGTTCAACAGTGACTCAGACCCATGCAATTTTGTGCGTATGTTATATGGAGACAGATATTTCACTGGTTAACTGCTCTAAGGGTAGTTCAGAAACAGGGTACGATTTAAATCATTTTTGATTCAAATTCAGATTTATTTAATATTGATTGCATTCAATTTTTTAAACACAAGATTTAAATGATTAAATTGAAGATTGTTTTTAAATCACTGAAGATTTATCCTCAAGATTTAAAAAACAAAGATTTAAAATTTGATTTAATTATTTTTGAAAATTGATGATTTAAACAAATTATTTGGAATCATTTTAAAAAGATTTAAATAGTTGATTTAAAAAATGATTTAAATTGGAGATTTAAAACAAATGATTTAATTAATGATTTGAAACAAAATGATTTAATTAAATTTAAAGGACACACACAGACGCCACCAGGAAAATTTGAAAAGATTTGCACCGGGGAAATGTTGTAGCAACACGACCGAAACGGCTAAATTTGGAAAGCATTTAAAGAGTGGCATACGATAAAAGCTTGTAAAATAAGAATGGAAGAAGAAGGAAGTTAGAAGAAAAAAAAAAAAAATAGAGTGGGAAACGGAGAGCGCAAAAGTAAAGGTGCTAGATTGAATTAAAAAAAAGTTTAGAAAAAAAAGAAGATAAAGAAAGAAAGAGAAGGCGGAAAGAAGGACGAAAGATAGCTTAAGGTAAAATTAAATGGAAAGAACAAGGTGAATTAAATATAAAAAAAAAAGGATAAAGAAAAAAAAAAGTGGGAGAAGGGAGAAGAAATAGAAAAAAATTTTTTTATTTGTAAAAAGAGAAGAAAGTTGGGAGGAAAAAAAAGTCAGACCCAAATCATGAAAAAAATATTTGTTTGGGAAAGTTGAATAAGTACAGCGAGGAATTGCGATCAAAATATAGTGTTTTAAAAAAAAAAAAAAGAGGAAACAGATGTGGCAATTGAGGTAAAGAGTAGGGAAAAAAGTGGAAAGAAAAGAGTGGCAAAAGAGGGGAGAAACGCACCACAGAAAAGGGAGAAAGAGATTAAACGAGGGGCAGGTTGGGTGGGAAAAAGAAGAAAGGGAGACGGTTGTGGAAAGAAGGTTTTAAAGGAGAGAAAAGAAAAAGAAAAGAGGAAAAAAAGAAAAGGGAGAGGGAAGAAGAAGAGAAGAAGGGTTTTAGTGAAGAAAAAAAGAGAAGAAGAAGTAAAAATGAGGAATGCGGAGGAAGATTAAGCGCAAAAGAAAAAATTAAAAAAAGAAGGTTGGAAAAGCAAAGAAGATTTGAAGGTGCCAATTCGACAAAAGAAGAGATTAGAAAAGCACGAGGTTAAAAAAAGTTGAAAGTTTAATATATGGTAAAGAAATAAATAAAATTAATAAAGAAAGATAACAAGAGTAAGACAGAAAGTTGAAAAAGTGTATTTTTGTAATAAAAAAGTATGGTGGAGGGACGGGATTATAAGAAGGTTTGGAAAGGGACTATTGAGTGGATTGGTTGATCAAAGAGGTGACACCGCCGAAAGTTGTGAAATTTGTTAAGTGAGGATTTTGTGACTACGGTTTTTAAAATTGTAAATTAGAAGAAAAAAGAAGTCAAAAGTTAACAGAGTGAAGAGAAAAAGAAAAAAAGTTAAAATTTAAAAAGAAAGTAGAATTTAGAATAAAAAAAAAGGAGTGACCGAGGCAACGATTAAGTAAGATTTGTAAGGGAAAAGAAAAAAAAGGAGGAAAAGAAAGTGATTAGTTGTTGAAAGAAAGATGTAAGAGATTTTAAAAAGGGGTGGAAAGTGTGTTGTGAAAAAAAAAGGTAAAAAAGGAAGTAAAAGAAGGAAGTGAGGAAAATGTGAAGAGATAAAAATTTAAGAGGTATTGAAGGATAAGATTGATGATTGAGGATTTAAAATTTGATTAAAAAGGTGTTAAAAAAAAAAAAAAAAAAAGTAAGAAAGAGAGAGTAAAGAAGGAAGGAGTTAGTTTCGTTGCGAAAAAAAGGTAAATAAAAAAAAGAAGAGATTAAGTTAATGGTGATTAGAGAGGAGGAAAAGGGAGGTGTTTAGAGAAATTGAAAGTGTATGAAAGAAAAAAGTTTAAAAAAAAAAAAGTAAGAGATAAAAAAAGTTTTAAGATTGAGTAAAGAAATAATAAAAAGAAAAAAAAAAAGGGATAAAAAAGAAAAAAGATTAAATTGTGATAAAAAAGATTTAAAAGAAAAAAATTTTAAAAATGATTGAATAAAAAAAAAGAAAAGGAAAAAAAGAAAGAAGATTAAAAGAGAAAAAAGAAAAAAAAGAAAAAAAAAGAAAAGAGGTTAAAATGAAAAAAAAAGAAAAGAGAAAGATAAAGAGAGAAAGAAAGAAGAAATAAAAAAGGTTGAGAGAAGTGAAAAAAAATGATTGATTAAAGAAACATAAGAAAAATTTTTAAATCTTTCAAAGCTTTGATAATTTTATGTGTAGGCTAGTAAAATGATCCAGACCGGTTCCGAATACGCTGAACCGGTTTAAAAGTGGTTCATAGCCCTATATTAGAAAGATTTGGAACTATTTAAGTACTTGACATTTGATGTGTAGCTTTGTAATATGGAGATAGACATTTCACTGTTTCAAGACCATTTCCGAAGTCAGATATTTGCCCAGATCAAATTTTCATAATTTTGTGAAAGAAAAATATCAACTGATTTTTTTGAAGACCTGATTGACGTCGTTATATGGATATATTATATTTTGTAATGTATTTTGAGCAGGGACCGTAATAAAATTTTTTGGATAAAAATTTTGAAAAACAATTATTTTCTAATTTTTAAATAAAAATTTAAAATAATCGTTATTCTATGATTTTTAAATAAAAATGTTGTTTTAACAGTTAAATGGTAATTTTTTTATAAGTAAGTAAATCTTGTTTCCTTCTATCAAAGACATTCTATGAGTTACAGATACTAGATTAGTAATTTTTATAAAAATTTGTACAATAAAAATTTTTTCATAACAACTAAAATAGTATAAAATTACAAAATAAAAAATTTAAAATTTTAAAATAAAATTAGTTTTAACTTCAAATAAGCAATGTAATGCAACGCAATAAAATTATAAACATATATTTAGTTATTGATATAACAATTTTTGATTGACCCAAGACAACCCTATTTGACCCCTAGGTATATATTGATATTGTTTCAAATTGCCATGCCCAGGGAAAACTTTATTTGCACTAATCTTCAATTGATTCTAATTTGCACATTTGATTAGTTTGTTTATTAATTTTTTGTAAATAAATATTTGCAAAATTATGATAAATTTTGTAAAGCAAAATAAACAACAAAAAACTCGAAAATTTTAAACAAATGTGTTACAATAAGTTGAGATTCTCAGTCAAATATTTTTTAACTGATGAGCCAATTAGCACTTGTTTCTAATTGAAAATGCACAACGTTTGCTTTTGTCTAATTAACACAAGTTAATCATAAAGAATTTTGCTCATTTTTTTATAGGTAAATTTACATATGTATCTACACGCGTTTTAAGTATCTTTTTAGCACCTTTGGCAAATTGATTTGCTGTTCAAGTGTTGATTCTGTCTGTCTGCCTGCTTGAGTTCTACCAATTTTTGTGTAAACCACTCAACTGTGGACTTAACTCAAAATGGCCAAATACAACAATTCTAACCTTCACATACTTACGACGGCAATGGATACACAGATACAGATACAGATACACTGATACTTCTTCTCTTTCCATTGCAGTTTCTATTACTGGCACGAATCGCATCGCATATATTTATTGGCGTTATTTTTGGCTACCTGTATATGAATGTGGGTAACAGTGCCCATTCGGTTTTGGGCAATTATGTGTATCTCTATGGCTCCACATTGCTGTTGGTCTATACCGGAAAAATGGCTGTGGTCCTAACATGTAAGTAGCTAAATTTATGTTAAATATGGAAACAGGGGGGAAACTCGCTTTAAACAATTGTCAAATCTTTTTTTTTGTGGGGTGCAGCTGTTGTGGTTGTTGCACATTCAGCAACTTATGCAATACCAAATTTATCTTTCTTGGGTAATTCTTAAAAAAAATGTCAAAACGTTGTTAGCCAATACATTTTTGTGTCTACCCAAAAAACATAACATTTTTAATGAGAGAATGGAACAAAAGATTACCAAAAAGATAAGACAAAGTTAGCTAACTATAGAAAAAGTTTAAGAGATCAGCAAATATGCTAGGAGATAAGGTTCTTTTTTTTATCGTTTCTTGGAGATCTCAAAATATGTATGTACCACAAAAAAAAAGAGGGTGGTTTGAATATTCCTTAAGACCGTTTTTAAAACCTGCTTATTAAAGCGCTGGCCCAGTTCAGTAAAGGTGGAATTATCATGGTGTAACGGTCATTCAAAAGCTTTAAGTTCAGTGTACTTTTCATGCAAACGTTGTCTGTTTCACTCTTGCGCATTTAGCAAAAGCTCCGAGTTTACACATTTCAGTCACTGCCACACCAGGAATCGATACACCTTGAACATTTCTTCACACTTTTAATGCTAGACTACAGAAAACAGCTTAAAATATTAAATAAATAAATAGACAAAATATATTTTAACCTGAATATGCCTGAATTATTTCACGTAATATTAACAAAATAAAAAAAATTAGCAATTTTCATTAGGCTAAAAAAATTATTCTTTTTAATTAGATCTTTAGTCGGTTTTATAAGTTTCATTTGATACATTGCATTTTATTATCGAGATTGTAGATTTCTGGCAATGGATGTTTTAAAAAGGCATTAGTGTGCGTTTTTTCATGATCATATGGTCACACTAGGAGGATTTAGGTTAATGTACCAAGCAGAAATCTTAGATCTTTTCAACCTTTTTCCCCATCATTTTACTCGAAGTAATTATTCTCAACTCATTTCCCATTTTCATGAATCAGAATTTTGCTATCAAAGTATTTTTCCTCTTCTAGGATTTAAATTGTTTGAATTATAATTTAAGTTTAAAATTAGTGTAGCCAGTAAGAAGATGTTAAATTTTCGAATAAATAAATAAATAAATATTCTCTGGAATTAGTAGAACAGTTCTTAAAACAATGTTTCCTAAAAATTATGCAAGAATAAGATAAAAATAAAACTTTTAGTACGATTAGAACTAAAATATTGGGATACTGAACAGAGATCTGTACAAATCTTATCCCAAAGCAGTAACTGATATTTTAACAACGAGATTGGATAAGGGCAGATCAGTTATTTTTTCCAAAACCCAGCGTATACTAGAAACAATTCTAAGAAAATTGTGAAAAGAAATTGTAAGTCAAAAATCCATATCCCAAAATGGAAAGGCAATTTTGTCATATTTTAGAATTCACAAGTATTAAGCTGGGTTTACATTAGGTCATAAAATGACAAATGTTTTGCCTTGAAAATGACAGAAATTTGACTCAAAATTATACAAAATGAGGCCATGTAAACCCAGCCTAAAAATAGAATTGAAAAGATTTAAATAAAATAATTTTCTTATTTATATATGATTTAAAACAGATTTAAATAAACAAGTGAAGCTAAGGTCTTTGATAAAAAAGGCCAATATAGGAAATTTTTCAGGTATATTTAAGCAGACTATTCGCATAGGAATAGTCCGAAGGGTCTCCCCCCCTTCAGCAACCGCCCTAACCTAGCATAACCTATGCACATGCACATGAGAGCTTTTAAAATCTTTTCTTGTACCCTTTGATTTTAATTATCGGTCTCTCATCGGCATCGTGAAATCATAAATAGGAAGGCAGGCGCTCTCTATTGTCAACTAAGTCGAGCATACAACCTTTCGGATCAAGTGTTTCAGACGAGTTAACACAGATGAACAATTTGAGACGCCGCTAACCTTTTTTTTTAAAGCTGTTCGCTGTCATTTTAGTTCTCTGAGTTATTTTTTTGTGGACTGTTTCCGTCTCGCTCTTACCATTGTTTTTTTATGGAAACAATAACATTGGGAAAAGAATCTAAATTATCATAGCTTCTTAACATCACTCAAAATAGAGCGGCGTCTGAATGTGTCCGTCTATGTGAACTCGTCTCGAGATTTACACGATAAAGCAAACTTTATGAAGTTTTCCAAAAAGCTCTTGCTTATAGGGAAGAGTTGTAGATGGGCAAGCTATCACACAGCTGTTGTTTGAAAAGTCCCTCACACACACATGCATACAAAATTTGTGTGCTTTGCTCTCGCAAAGTTTCTAAAGAAGTACCCTGACTACGAATCTTTGAAATTTGATTTGATCAAATTGGAATGAATTTAAACATTTCCATTAAAATTCTTTAAAATTTTATATATTTTTATTTTAAATTTTAATCGTATTCCCCAATTTGTCATAATTCAATTAAGTCTTAAATCTATTAGGAAATGATAGCTGGTCAGTTTAAAAAATTGAAATAAAAATAACTCTATATTTTTCCTGCGACTCATTTTAAGTACATATCGTTTTTTCGACAAAAAATATCAATATTCTATATATCGATACTGTTTCCGGCAACCCTAGTTTTTACCCATTTTTATGGGTTCATGGAATTAAAACTGTCTATAATTATACAATTTATCAGGTTCCAACTCGCGGTTCGATATTGATTTAAGACCTATGGTTTTTTAGACACATTTTCCTAGAATTTACGCTTCGTTGGATTTTTTTTAAACCGACAAAAATTGAGATGCCCCAATGCACATGCCGAGATTTTTTAAGGTTTTTCCCTTTGAGTTTTTATGGTGGTATTATACAAGGTGAGGCATCGGCAAAAAATATGTGAATTCAGAGCTTTTCATAAATGCGCGAGAGTGAAAGAGATAATATGTGAAGTATAAAGTGAAAGCCGACACTCAAGGCTTTCAAGGCAAGAAGCAAACAGTTGCTTCATCGTGTAAATCTCGACTTAGTCCGCATTTACACGATGAAGTTTCCTTCATGAAGTTTTAGTTTGTGGGAAAGAGGTGAGGTACCTAAGCTTTTCGATAAATCTCCTTTGATTTGTTCCGATTGAACTAATGCAGGGTTGATTTGTGGGTTATTTGCTTATCGATAACTCGTGATCTCAGGCGAATTGAAATCGATCTTCATGAAGCAAACTTCTTCATATTTACATACATATTACGCATGAAGTTTTGAAGATGCTTCAAAACGAAATCAAAGAGAGCTTCATAAAGCAAACTTCATCGTGTAAACACGGACTTAGACTGGATTTACACGATGAAGCAAACTTCATGAAGTTTCTTTAAAAGCTTTTCTTTGTAGGAAGAGGTAAGAGGTGTGGTAGCCTTGCCCCTCTACGCCTCTCTTTCCTACAAGCAGAAGCTTTTTTTCAAAAACATCATGAAGTTTGCTTCATCGTATAAATCCCGTGTAAGACCGAATTTACACGATTAAGCAAACTTCATGAAGCTTTGTTTGTGGGAAAGAGGTGTGATGGGGTAGCTTTCCCCTCTACACCTCTTTAATACGAGCTAGAGCTTTTTGGAAAACTTCATGAAGTTTGCTTCATCGTGTAAATGCGGTCTTAGTTCGTGAAATCGTGAAGTTTGCTCCGTGAAGCTCTCTTCGATTTCGTTTTAAAGAATCTTCAGAACTTCACTTGACAACTCAAGTTATCGATAATAAACGACAAATTAACCCTGCATCAGATCAATCGAAACAAAGCCAAGGGTAATTTTCGGGAAAACTTTATGCCACGCTAGATTATAAAAAATTTGCCCGCTTTGGCTGTCCCTCTTCACCTTTGCCTTGCAAACAAAAACGGACTCGAACCTGGTTTGACGCCCGCGGCTTGTTGTCAGCTAAGAGCTTTTACCAGCTAAGAGGAAAGAGCGTTTGTGCTGCACACAGATAAAATGTCAATTAAGAGTGCGTTTTCAACGAGCGCCAGACTAAGGTGGAATTATACATGGTGTGGCGGTCTTTCAATAGCTATGAAATCATTACTTCGATATTGTCTGTCTCACTCTTGCACATTTAGAAAAAGCTCTGAGCTTACACAATTCAGTCACCGCCACACCAGGTTTAGATCCACCTTGAATAAGACCACGTTTGTGACAATGTGGGTGTGTGGGGCTAAGCGCTGCAAAAAAAACCACTCCCAATTTTTGCGTAGCGATCAAGCAAACAAGCAATAGAAATTCTTGGAAAGACCTTCGGACCCAATGTCGAATGCACACCTAAAATTTGCATGTATCAATTGAGAAGCACACATATTTTTATGTTTGTATGTTTGTGTGAGTCGGATGCGCATAGATTGGAATCGTGCGTGAAAGAACCTTCTAGCTCAAGTGTAAGTTGCACGCTGTCAATATAAAGTTAAATCTTTTAACATATATAATTTCATCCAAGGTGTATCTCTCATGGTGTGGCGGTGACAAGTGGGACGTCAAAGCGGACTTAGTTGCTAAACTTATCGGTTTGGAATGTCTATTTGCTATGGAATTTTTATATTTTCATATGTGCCAGTGGAATCAGGCTATAACATCTATTAGAAAATGATAGCTGGTCACATTAAAAAAAAAAAATAACTCTATATTTTTCCCTGCTTTTCTACGCTTGACTCATTTTACGTACACACCATAAACACCTGAAGTGAGCCACTTACTCATTTCATTTTATTTTTCAATTTACACATAAAATTTGGCTTTTGTGTTTCTTTTTTTAATTTGCCTTTACAACTTGCTTACTTACATATATATGGATAATCCTCCATACCCCATAAAGTAAACAATGCAAAACACTACCGACAGACATCTTCTCAGGCGATTGTATAATGTACAAAATTAACCGGTTTACGCATTCTCAGGCCATAAAACGTATCTGATCTTTACCGGTTTCGGTTTACTGACCTGACCTACATACATTATTCGGCGCATGGATGGTTAACGCCCCGCCTTCAGCTTCAATTAATAAATAATTTTTTAATTTTAATTTGCAGTTCCACTGGAAATCGATATGCTGACAAGGGAGCACTTTAATCGCTGGTATAAACTGGGACCATATTTCTTGTCGCTGATCTCCTTTGAAATACCCTTTCAGGTAAGCTGTGGGAATCACAATAATTTTTGGCTAGCTCTTCCGATCATTAAGCCAAATTAATGACAAGAAATTGCCAGAGGCTTTAATTTTTTGAGTGATTGCCGCTACTTGATGGCTACTGCAATTTCAAACATGATAGTTGCAAAAACAACAACGACACACTCAAACTCTATTGTTTAAATTTTTTGTAAAGAATTTCTTTTGTTGAACCGACAAATGACTGTATATTGGAATATTGTTTACCACAGAATACAAATTTCAAGTTCGAAGCTCTCAGAAAAAGAAGCCAACTCATTGAAGTCAAAAATAAAAATATATCTGTCATAATAAGCTTAGATAGATACCAGCTTTAGTGGGGATTTACACCATGAAGCAAACTTCATGAAGTTTTCTTAGTAGGCGTGGAATTTAGAGGAAATCTTTCAGACCTTTTAAACGAATAGTAAGGAATTACATTGAAATCTCTCGCCTACTAAGAAAACTTCATGAAGTTTGCTTCATCATGTAAATCCCGTCTTAGTTAGATAATAAGCCCAGGCTATTAGACAGTAAAAAAGTTGAAGGATATCTTTAATCTGTAAAAAACCTTTAGACCCTTTTAGTTGAAGTATTTTGAGTACTCATTGTTGTTGGTTCTTAATTTAGTATCAGAGTTCTTTATTCAAGAATTATTTCTTTTGATTATTTGAACTTTTTTTTGATTATTTTGAACTTTTAAAGTTCTTAAAACAGTTCCAAAATATGCTTAACATATCCAAACCAAAGCTGTAAATTGAATTTACAATTACGATTTTTTGGGTTTTTAAAAATTTAAGTACTATAATTTCCAATATTTTTTTTGCAATTTAAAATTTTTATTACCATTGCAATTTCTTACAAATTGTTGTAAAATTATTAATGTAATTAAAACTTCCATAGAAATTACTACAACGATTTTTAATTACAAATAAAAATTAAATTTTTAAACACAATTATTCCAATTAATTCTAATGGTAATGAAATTTTTAATTACGAAAAAGTGGTAATTATTATAGTAATTAAATATTTAAATACACAAAAAAAAAGGAATTGTACTGGTAATGGTAATTTTAATTTGAAGCCCTGATTCAAACCAGTCTTAAAATCAAGAAAAACAAAATTCCTAAATTTCATGCTTAAATCAAGAATATTGAAGATCAATGAATTTTGAAAAATTATTTATTTAAGTACGTAATTTTCTGATTTTTCTCTCATTGAGTCGGATAATCATTTAATACCAAAAGAATAAACTTTAGAGTCCTCAAAGGGTTCCCCAAGAAGAAAATTTAAAAACAAAAGCTCGAAGAAAACTATTGTACATATGTACATAAACATCGTTTATGTAAAGTATTATGCGAACTCGGGTCTGGTGTACGAGTTACATGATTTTTTGTAAATACCAGCAATGGTTCTATTTCAGAATTTGGAATCATCATGATTCTTATATCACTACAAGCCTTATTATTGGAAATCCTCACCACTTTCTGTCGAATCTAAGATTTGGCAATACATAATCTGCTGTTATCAAAAACATTGGACAAGGCTTTCTCCATATAAAACCAAATCGCATTACTTTTTTCGGTTCATATCTTAAGAACTTAATGAAGAAAACTTCATCGTGTAAATGTGGACTTATTAAAAAAGCTGTGAAACCCAAAAAAAAAAACAATTAACACGAACATATATGCTACGCTTTAAAAAAATAACAAATATTTTCGTCTTATTTATATTACCCACACATTTAGAAAAAAAATAAATGAATAAAATCTGGGAGGTTTTACATTTTTTTAATTTTGTTATCTGTCTTAATTGTCGAATTTTTTCATGGACCAAATTTTAAATTATAGTTTTATTTTACGTATGCTATGATAAGAAAAAAATATATGTTTAAGAAGTTCGTGTATTCCGAGTATTTTATACATGAAAGGTAATTAAGTTTTAACCAGAAAATCATTTGACCCCAAAATATATATATTTTTGATCAGACGACGAGTATTCATTTCCACTTGTCCGTCGTCGGCGGGTGGCGGGGGGTTCACGAACTAGTCTTCAGTTTTACATCGAGCTGAATCTTGCACGAGTCTTCTTTACTGCACAACTAATATGTGGAACCGGCGGAGATGACTATCATAGCTCAAGAACGAGGTCGAAAAAGTCTTTGTGAGAAAACTTTTGATTTCCATCGTAGCGTTCCAACGTGTATATATTAGTTTTATATGTTTTACATAATTTTGAAAAATTTATCAAAAATCGATGACTATATTGCCATATAAACGGTCGGTCAAAAACAAGTTCAGGAGGAAAACTTTTTGTTTTCCACGTATCGTCACCCATTGGTATATTCGTTTTATTATGCTTTTACATAATACAGAAAAAATTGATCAAAATCATGACTATAGCATATATTCCAAGGACCGACGGCGGAAAATTTTTTTACTAGAAAGTTTTTTATGGTATCAAATTTTATACAAGATTACAAAATTTTAAAAATCTGATATCTATATTATATATTTACCGTTAAAATTGGAGAAAAGTTTTTCAGTGTATTAAAAACTCACAGTCGATTTAGCTTTGCTACCTCGTATTTTCACATCTTATTTAATTACCTTCTTAATCAGAAACTGCACCGTACCTTCTTATTTTATAAATCGGTTCGCTTTCAAAATGACTTTAAGTTTCTTCTTTAAGAATTTTATAAATTTTGCACAATATTTTGCAGATATTGCACAATATTTTAACCGATCTAGATACAATCTGAATTTACGACCCCTAGTATTACGGCTGAAACTTTTCCAAACCAAAAACATCGATAGGGCTTAACAAAAATAATAATCATTTAAAAATCTGACCTACTGTCTTCTTTTATACCCTGTACCCATAATAATGGGTAAACAAGTATCATGAAGTATGTTACAGACAGAAGGAAATATTTGCGACCCTATAAAGTATATATATTTGTGATCAGCATTAACAGCCGAGTCGATATAGACAGGTTCGTCTGTATGAACGCCTCGATCTTGGAAACTATAAGAGGGATAACATATTCACGCTCGAAAAAAACGCTTTGTCTTTAGGTCTTTTCTCAGATGACATATAAATACGACAAAAGCAAAGCATTCTGATTTCAAAGCTCTTTAAAAGTGTTTCTATTCATATGAAGCATTGTAACGAAAATAATTTTAATGTCATCTGAGAATAGTCCTTTATCAAAAATTATAGGCATTCAAAAATCTGACCTACATCCTCGTTTTTTACTTGGTCGTTATCGTGCAGCAGAGTCTCAAAATCGACAGGCTATTATAATGCCCTTTTATTAAGAATTCTAGAAAGACGTTTAGAATTAGTATCCCCGGACTTCTAACCCGGAATCCCAAAGCTTATGTGATTGACCCCATAAAATTTTAAAAAGATTACCTTAAGCTTAACAATACGAATATTTTTCGAAAATATTGACCATTTCACGAAAGATTTTTATTTAAGTGCATCTCTTATATAGAAAGAATTTTTCCTTATTCACTGATTGATTGGCAATCTACACAGAGCCTAAATGTTGAGAGAGATATATCTGAAACTTGAAGATGGGAACTTAGGAGCGGTTTGGGAATATTGCTCGGAAAATTTGTATGGGGAAACATTTTTTTTCATCAGGTTTCATGGTTTGTAAAGTATGTGAAAAAGTGGAAAATTAGAAAAGTAACCCACATAGAAAATGGGAATTCGATTTTTCCAGTATACTAAGCAATAAGATATGCTGATATGACCGATTTTGGAAAAACCAACCCCAAGATCGATAAGTTTTTCAGCTTGTAAGCTCTTTGGGCCAAAACAACCGAACTTTTAACCGAATCTATTTGAGAAAAACCAATTTATAATTTAGGAAAATCTACCCCAAATGTCGGAAAAGGGGAGTTATTTTTAAGACGATCTGCTGGAAAATCGATTTGTAATAGAGGCGCGTGCGTGACTTGAATTTTAACGTGTCACGGTATGTCACGAATGTCACAATGTGATCATAATAAAACACAGACTTTCGTGCGTGTGTATTCGTGATCCGTGCGTGTTAAAGTTAATTATTTAAAAAGTATCACAAATGTTTTTCTATTATATTTGATTAAGGCTGGGTTAACACTGTTCGTCACATGAGACATGACAATCTAGTAGGTCGTTATGTTGTCTTGTTTTCATTGTGAATAGCTCGTCATTTGACATTAAAAACCAGGGACCGGATATAACAGTTACTGGTAACAGTTAAAATAGAAATTAACAGTTATATTGCAATTTTTATATAAAAGTTATATGTTAAGAATTATTCTTCGATTTTTATTTTACAAATTCCGAAAATACCGATTATTTTATGATTTTTATTTTATTACTCTGATCATAACAGTTATTTTTGATTTTTATAAAATTTTTACATGATAACAGTTATTGATGACTTTTTTAAATAAAGTCATCAACAAAAATATTCAAAGACTTTTATTTTTAAAGTCATAGCATAAAAGTCATTTGCATATATCGCAATAATAAAGCCATTGAGGAAAAACTTGTAAACATAATCTTAATCAGCTTGACTAGTTCGATTAACATCAAATTAAAATTTTATTTATTATTTAATTTTATTAGTAAAATCTTTTGCAAGGATTCGGAAGACAAATTATATCTCAAGTGTGTCAATACCAATTTTAGTGCAGAAAATCCTCTCTCTACACTTACTTGAGTAGCGGGCACGCTGTTGACAACCTTTGTCAGTTGATACAAATGGGAAAGAGCAAATTTTTTTTCTTCCCAATATTTCATTAAGTCAATGTCCATGTCAATTGGCTTAAAAATAAATACGAAGTGGGTCGTTTACTCTTGCCGAGTTGATCAAGTATATGTTTACGATTTGGTCCTCAATGGCTCTATCATTGCGATATATGTATATGACTTTTATGGTATGACTTTAAAAATAAAAGTCTTTGAATAATTTTATTGATGACTTTTATTTATAAAAGTCATCAATAATGTTATCATGAACAATTTTATAAAAATCAAAAATAAAGGTACATTTATTGTCCTATTAGGGAAAAATCCATCCCCAAGGTCGGAATAAAATGTTGTTTATTTTATTATTTGGTGAAGTTGGAAAAATAAAAGATTCAATGTTAAGGATTGGACTCAAAAGTAAAATATTGTTTTGTACAACTCAGTGGGTTAGCTCTACAGAGGAAATTAATTGAAGAACTCTTTTCCATTTTATAAAAATCCATCCCAGGCATTTCCAGACTTACATAATATCATTTCAATATTTTCCATCAATCTAATAAATTTTTGTATATTTTTCTTTCACTTGCAGAGCTTTTGCACGGCCTTGTATATCATCATTAGTGTACATTTGACGGGCAACGATCAAGTGGAATCTTTTCGAATTTATTATTTCATGTTGCTGGGAATTATGGCTTCATTGAGTGCCCAGGCTTGGGGTTTCTTTGTGGGAGCCACGCTGCCAACTAAGGTAAGTGAAAGCTGCATTTAGATTTCTTCGTAAAAATACTTATTTTATTCCTTTTCCTTCCTTTTCCTTCCAACTAGCTTGCCGTCTTTCTGGGTCCCATTCTGGCCGTTTTGTTCTCCGTCTTTGGTTTCTGTACACGTTATATTGACATAACGCCCATTTTCCGTTGGATGTGGCATTTGAGCTATTTTCGTGCGGGCTTTCATGGTTCACTGAATGCCATTTATGGTTTGGATCGTCATACACTCGAGTGTCCCGAGAATACCATGTATTGTCATTTTCGTAGTCCCAAAGTTTTTCTCAAATACATGATGATCTCGGATGTGCATATGTCCGATTGTCTCATGTTGATGGGTATAGTGATTGGAGTGATGCATTTGCTGACCATATTAACGCTGTGGTATAAGCTGAATCGACGTTAAGTGTGTGTTTCAGCTAGGCTTTAGTTTTTAGTTATTGAAATTAAGTTTTATGTCACTTCTCATTGTTTTTTTTTATTCCAAAATTTGAAATTAAGTTAATTATTTATTCACAGGCTTTAGGGTAGCATTTTATGTGTATTCCAGTTGATTAGAGTTTTAAGTTTGCTGATATACCAAAAAAAAGAAACAAAACCAGATCGAACAAAACATAATGCAATCAATCAATCAATCCAACCAAAACTTGCCATTTTATTCAATTCATTTTCAATTTGCCCAAACATTTATACGCACACATAATATCATTAATGCTTTGAGTAAAAAGGCAGCAGCAGCTCAGCAGCCTTACTGGTTCTGCTGATTTGCTGCTGCCTCATTTAAACCTTGTATTTAGTTTACCTAATGCCCAAACAACAAAGATGATTTGTGATCAATTATTATTCTGCTATGTGTTTTTAGTGTTTTTAGTTTATATTTTTGTATTTTAATTAATTTGTGAATTTATTTTGTACAATGGATGGATCAATTTTTATTCTAGATTTTATTTGTAATTTTTGTTAATTTTATGTTTAATAAATTTTTTGGTACATTTTCTTGCTATTTGATGTCAATTTTGTTTGCCTTGCTTTTTTTTTTAAATCGATTTTTGTTTTGGTTTAACTGAGCCAGCTTAAACTTAGAAAGGTCGTTAAAACATTATTATTTTGAAAATAGTTTAAATTTAATTTAGTTGGATATTTGGGAAAACAAGACATTATTTTGTTACAAATGATTTTAAATTCCAAAAGGAAAAAATTCCCGCTGGATTCGAATAAAAATGCTTCTGAAAATAAATCTTTCTAGATTCGTGAATCCCGTCATCACTAATCCAAACCCTTATTTACCCTCAAATAATTTTAAGCAGATAATATTAAGTTAAATCTATAAATCAGTTTTTTTTATGGAAAAAAAAAAATAAAATCCAAATATTACTGGAAATGAATATATATTTTTACAAAAAATTAAAACTATTAAAATTTTAAGTATTTAATTTAAAAGTATAGGCAAAGCCCCATAAAATCTTTCTCTATCGGCCAAACGGGAAGAATTAAACTCATAAAAATACATATAAAACAAGCTTATACCCACAACTTCGCTAGCACTTGTGAAAAGTAACCCAATAAGGAACCAACTTTAAGCAACGCCATTTTCAATTATTGAAAATCCGTCTGCAAAGTCGAAAAATTGTCGGAAAGCAATGTGACTTTTTTGATCTTCTTTCGAACCTACATACCACAATAATAACAAAGTAATCTTAATATTTTTGAAAATCACCCTGCGAACTCAAAAAATGATTTCTTAACATGAACATGATAACAAATAAATCATTTTTTACCAGTTTACCAATTTATTGAAATTTTAAAATTAAACCAATTTGGATCTGATCGGATGAGAGCCAAAAGAGTTTCATTCAACAGTTTCCCGCCCATTATCCGACTTTCGTGGAATATTTTCAAAATTTAAAACCGATGAATTTCATATTTTTATATACAATTTTTATAAAATTTCCATATAGTGCTTGGGACTTTCCAAATTATGAAAACGCGATATTTTTGGGGGAAGAAAATTTGAAAGTCACTTACTCCATATTTGTGTAAAGGGGGTTTTTGGGGGGATTTTCAAAAATGTGAAAATCGAGTTGTTAATATTTTGTTATGTAGAGCTTTGAAAAGAAGTTTAAAGCTAATCGGAAGAGGTAGGTTTTTCCCAAATGTATGTGTAGTTTTGAAAATAAATTTGGAGCTAATCGTTTGTAAAGTATACTTTCCGCCATTTAACTAATTCTTAACCCATGGGGGTGTAGTGGGTTAATTTTTAGTAATTGTTTTTTTTTAAATAAATTTGGAGCTGATCGGATGATAAACAAAAAAGTTTCAAACAACAGTTTTCTGTGAATTTTTCACATTTTCCCGCGGAATTTTCCAAAACCCCGCCTTAGTACTCACTTTCGGAATAAGATGCAATTACAGTAAAAAAATCAGCTTGCTATCTTTAACGGTTTGGGCTGTGCGACGGTCACCAATCAGTCAGTCAGGATTTGGTTTTTTTTTCAGATTGGTAGGAATCCATAAGACTCTTTTTTAGTAAGCTATATTATTGGTACATTATCGTATCAGAGTATTTGGTTTTGTTCTTTACTTTCCAGTTTTAGAAAAATCGGTTTTTGGAAGTATAGTACAAGTTTCAATCAGAGCTGCCAACCAAAAATTTGCTTAAATATTTTCTCAAAAATGTATTAAATGGGAATATCCTGCCGTATACGTAATATAAGCTTGCGATTCAAGTGATTGATCTTTTACTTATGTTACTTAAGTCACTACCTAGCGCTTGGTGTTTTTTTTTTACATCTGTGAAAAACATTTTGGTCAGCATGTAAAATACATAGAGGAGGAAGATTATTCAGCGATTCTTAAATAGTATCTGTCAGCTTCATAGAGTGATTTGTTTGTCCAAAATGTTTGATTAAATTTTTTCCATCGTATAGAGCATTAAAGTTAGTTTAAATTACCTTTCAAAAAAGTTTTTAAATATGTTTTTACCCATTTTGAACAGCTCATGAGTATCAAAGCAATGCCATATACACTATTCGTATGATGTATTGTTACAAAATGCATTTTTTTGTGGATCTGAGTAATAGGCTTAAGATATTACATGAATTTTGAATTATTGTATAACTAGCATATAACCCGGCGCGCTTCGCTTCGCCACCATCAGTATAGCCGCCAAAATGATGAAAAACGTTTGGCAATGATCCCACCCCGCCCCCCATTTTCCGACCATCAGAAATGAGTAAATTATTTTCCACCTAGTTGGCCCATTAAGCGTACAAACGCTGAAACCACCCCCGGCACCCATTATCCGACCTTGAGGTGAGTAAGCGCAAAAGCTAAAAACTTTATCCTATTTAATTGGCCCATTGAGCTTTCAAACCAAATTTAATACATATCGGCTAAAAACCCACCCCCGCACCCATTTTCCTACCTTTGCAGTGAACTTCCCGAAATAAAAAAACACGTGTTTCCATTTATTCTGACCCTAGATCTTACAAAACGAATTTTATTCAGATCGGCTCACAAATAGCCATTGTCACTGAACCGAAATACGCCAACCACTATTCTTGCCTGTGGGCGGAAATTCCACCGCCGAGAAATCAAAATGTCTAATTATTTTTTATAATGTTCACAAAACCCATTTTGAAGCCAATCGGATTAAAATAGGTTTTACTATATGAATTTTCCAGGCATTTCCCCACTCTTGGGTCGAATTTTTCCAATATCGGAAAATCTCATGTCAACTTATTTTGTATACTATCGCTACAAACCGAGTTTGAAGTCAATCGGATGAAAAAAAAAAAAAAAAAAAAAAACAAAAGAAGATAAACAGTTTTTCCATATGGAGATTTTCCGGGAATTTCCGACTTTTCGGGCGCATTTTCCAACATCGGAAAATCTTATGTCTAATTATTTTGCATACTATCCTTACAAAACCGAGTTTGAAGTCAATCGGATCAAAAATAGTTTTTCATATAGAATTTTCCGGGTATTTTCTTTGTGGGCGGATTTTCCAACATTTGAATATCTCATGTCCAATTACTTAGCATACTATCCTTACAAACCGAGTTTGAAGCCAATCGAAAGAAAAATAGTATTTTCCATATGGAATTTTCCGGGAATTTCCCGACTTTTCGGGTGGATTTTCCAACATCGGAAAATCTCAAGTCTTATTTTTCTGTTTACCATCCCCACAAACCGAGTTTGAAGTCAATCG
Organism: Lordiphosa mommai; assembly: GCA_018904225.1. Classification (NCBI taxonomy): domain Eukaryota; kingdom Metazoa; phylum Arthropoda; class Insecta; order Diptera; family Drosophilidae; genus Lordiphosa; species Lordiphosa mommai. Next base: position 14,678 of record JAEIFT010000621.1, on the reverse strand, counting down.
GATGAAAAATTGTTTTTTCCATGAAGAATTTTCCGGCCATTTTCCTTGTGGGCGGATTTTCCGGAATCGGGGAAACACGTGTCCAATTATTTCGCTTACTTTACTTACAAAAACCAAATTTCAAGTCAATCGGATGAAAAACAAAATTTTCCCCATAGTAGCTTTCTCCGAGTTTTCCCCCCTTAGGGGTGGAATTTTTCCAAAACCCCGCCTTAGTGCTCACTTTCAACTCATAAGGAAACTCTCTGTGAAAATTTCAGCTTTCTATCTCTTACCGTTCAGGCTCTGCGTTGATTGCCAATGAATCAGTCAGTCAGTCAGTCAGTCAGTGAGTCAGTCAGTCAGTCAGTCAGGACAAACTCTTTTATATATAGAGAGATAATACATATGTCTAGAATATTTTCCCATTTTGTTTTCAGTTGTTTCACATATTTCGGCATTACTTCCGTAATCTAATAAAGATTTAAAAAGGAGACCTACGTAATAAATGCTTATAAACAGGCCTACTAAAAAGTCAACAGACACTTTGTACTTTAAGGTAATCGTTTTTAAGTTATTTAGTTCAAAACTTGGAAATTTTTTAAAATAATTTTTTTCGAAACAAAATTTGTTAAAAAAAAAATTTACGAAAATTCGAAAAAAATTTAAAGGGTTTAATTTTCATCTTTAATCATAATAATACATCAATTGGGCGTCAAAGAAGATTAAGAAGGTTAAAATCTGTGATAAAACGGGCAAGTTATAGACTTTCAAGTGAGATGCTCAAAATTGCTGTTATCAAAGTTTCCTTTTAAGACCTTCCAACGGTAGCAGGCTCTGTAATGTTTAGAATTTATTAACATTTTTTTTATAATACAGGTTCCAAGGTATCCATCAGAGAACTGCAATGCGTAGTCATTAATGCGTATTACGTGCGTAGTACGTATTTTTTAAAGTACGCATATGCACGCATAAGTATAAGAAATAGTAGGCTACGCAGACGCACACTACGCATCATCCAAAAAATGAGTATGCGTAGTACGTAGACGCAAAAGTTTAAATACGCATACGTACGTTGAAGCATTGGGAAAAGTACGTACTTTATACGTACTCAGGCTGAGCAGTAGGCATTTCCATTTTGCTTAATTTTTACTTCATTTTTGCGTCATTTATGCGTACTTCCTGATTTCCATATGAAATGTTTGAGTTTTCGTTACATTTAGTCTATGTTTTACTTGACAATATACTAAGTTAGTTATTTTAACATGTTATTAATTAATTTTATAGTTATTTTGATCAAAATTCTCTTAATAAAATAATATAATTCTATTTATATATTGAATTTAATTATCGGCTGCAAATTATTATAATAAATAAAAATTATTTGACAACAATGTCCTTTAAGGGCCACGCCGAATTAAAATTCCGAATTAATTGAGTTTAAGAACAATATATTGTCCACTGTTTTTGGGACTATACGATTTCTTTTTTCAATTATAATAATTCCAGCAAGAGAAAAAACTCTCTCTGAAGAAAAATATGGATGCATTTACGGCAACATAAATATCCTTGCAAAATGGAACCATCATCTTTGCGCACCTCTGCAAATACTTCCCAAATTGCACTTCTGCCCCTGCGCTTATCTAGCAATGCATATTTACCATTTTCGATTTTTTCCATAATCTGGCTTTGAGATTCCATTCTGAAAACAACTATTATTTAAGTTTTTTTATTGTTCAATATAATTGGTATATGAATCTCACTTTTTATACGCCTTTAAAGTTTTAGAAACCAATTTGTAAGACTCCGTTTGAGCGTTTGACAGCTATGAATTGCATTTTTAAGGCGACACATCTCCGACTGCGAAAGCTGCACTTACAGTGTTGCATAATTTTGTTATCGGAAATTACAATATGCTCTATAACCACTTTGATTTATTTACTAAAAATTTAACTTAAATAAATTTAAAGATAAATTTTACATTTTATAAAATGAAAAAAAGTGCGTATACGCATTTGTTTGCGTATACGCATAAGAATTAGGCGTAGTGTGCGTATGCCTACAATTATAAAAACGTAGTATGCGTACCGTATACGTATGCGTATGCGTAGCTCAAATACGCATACGCATGATGAAGTGTACGTAAACGTACTATTTCAAAAAAGCGTATAGAAGTACGCATACGTTTTTTGACTGGATACGCATTGAAGCATTGACGCATTTGAAGCAATACGCATACGTCTACGTTTTTTGTACGTTTTGCAGTTCTCTGGTATCCATAACGTCCATTTTTAGAAACCTTGGACGAAATTTGGTGAAGTTATGGGCAGATTCAGCTCATTTACTGGTCATATTGATTTTCAGGGCGGTTTTTTTTTTGAGAGATTTCTTCGAACATTTTCTTTAGCCTTTCAAATTCATTGATTAAACCCAATTTCTAGTCTTACAAGCTCGTTTTATTAGATGCAAAATGTAAATGCCAAATATAAAATAAGTTAAATACTTTAAATGGATAAACCCCCAAGTGATCTTCTTTGTATAAAAAAGGATACCCAGAATAAATGCTTAATGACTAAAATCAACAAATAAAAAAAAAATAGAAGAGAGATTGCACAATTTAACCCCCTGTTACGTTTTCACATGGTGGACATGCGTGCATAGCGTATAATCTGGTCATGATTAAGTGGAGCATCCGTAGAGAGTTGAACTCGTTGCCATTGTCGGGTTTCATTCGATTTACGTATGGCCTCCACCACAGCCTGAACATAAAGGCCATCCTCAAAGGTCGAGGCCGTGGACACGGGTGCCTTAATCCATGTCGATTCCTTGCTGCCAAAGGCTTCTTTCAGGGCACCCACCATTTTGCACAGACCCTTAATATAGGGTCGGGGTAAGAGAGAATTATTGGTGGCAAAATGCAAATCCTGTACATCCACATAGACGGCCTCCTCCTTGGGTTGGCCCTCCTTCAAGACAAACAAATCACCGCCACGCACCACCAGATGACCCTTGCTGCCATAGATGAGCACCTCCTGGGAGAAAGCCTTGGCCGGCACCGTGTGACTGTGCAAAGCCACGGTGACCAAAGTGCCGCTGGCCAATTCCATTTGGAAATTGCAAAAGTCAGGAGCCGTTATTTGTCGTATGCCATTAATGGCCGCGGTGGTTTTGGTATAGGATCTCAGGACGCCATGTACACGCAGAGCCTGCTGCTGCAGCAAAAAGCTGACTAAATCCACCACGCTGCCCACCAGATTTAAGGCACCACCACCCATTTGGGCATCACACATCCAATTGTATTTCTCCGGGAAACAGAGTGCCCATTTGTACACGCACATCCATGAGCACTATATCGCCCAGGGGTCCAATCAGCTCCTCCTGCAGGCCACGTCGCATGTGCGTAAAGGCGGGCAGAAAACGCAAAGGATGATTCACCAGCGAGATGAGTGTGGGATAGTACTGGGAGGCGCGTACCATTTTCAAGGCATCCTGTTGATGTAAACCCGCGGGCTTATCACACACCACATGCTTGCCAATGCCCAAAGCTTTCACCGAGATTTCAGCATGCAAAAAAGGTTGACACACAATAAACACCAAATCCACATCTTTGCGTAGCAAAACATCGTCTATTACATTTGTATGGAAGGAGACACTTTGTGCCGAGGCGGTATCCTTGGCTTCTTTAAGAGTTCGTCCCCAAATGGCACGCACCTCGAAACCTGGAGAAAATAAACAAATATATATGAAAATCACTGGCGCCCTCTGGCGCTTTTGAGGCGCAACTAAATGGAGAACTGAATTTCATTAATGTGGGCCGCTGACTTACCTTTTTCACGCAGTAAAGGCACCAAAACATTGGCTATTTCACCAGTGCCAAATACACCCACGCCCGGCAGCATTTCCTGGCTGGTTTTCTGCTGTAATTAACAAAATTTTGCTTAGCTACAAATTTTGGGCAATGTTTGTGTTAAAAGCAAACATAGTGTGACCGTTGCCTGCAGAAATGCCAAAATGTGCAAAAGGCTAAAAAAAATACCAAATAAATTTAAAGCTTTAAAATTATTTAAATATAATAAATAAAATGAATATAATAAATATAATAAATATAATAAATATAATAAATATAATAAATATAATAAATATAATAAATATAATAAATATAATAAATATAATAAATATAATAAATATAATAAATATAATAAATATAAATAAAAAAAAAAAAAAAAATAAAAAATAAAAAATAAATATAAATATAATAAATATAATAAATATAATAAATATAATAAATATAATAAATATAATAAATATAATAAATATAATAAATATAATAAATATAATAAATATAATAAATATAATAAATATAATAAATATAATAAATATAATAAATAAAATAGATATAATAAAGAAATCAAAAATTATATTTATGGCTAAAAAAAATACCAAATAAATTTGGCGCTTTAAAATTATTTAAATTTAATAAATATAATAAATACAATAAATCAATTAATAATAAATATCAGGGAACGTAATCATTATAAGTTATAAAATAAAAATTAACACTTAATGATTATTTTTTAATTTTTGTAATGTGCTCACACAATAATGATTATTTTTAAGTAATAATTAAAAACTTGGGTGATAATCATTATTTTTGAGCGAAAAAAATAAAACTCAAAAATAATGATTATTCCATAAGTTTTATTTTTTCGCTCAAAAATAAAACTCAAGAAGGAATTGTGACCTTATCAAAAGGAACTTTTTTCAAAAAATTTTTGAATCCCTAATTTGGATTTTATAGATTCGTTTTGCTTCACTTATTAAGGATATGCATTGACTTGCCAATGTTCCTTATGATAAGGTCACAATTCCTTGTTGAGTTTTATTTTTTGAGCGAAAAATAAAACTCACAAAATAATAATTATTTTTGAGTTTTATTTTTTTCGCTCAAAAATAATGATTATCGCCTAAGTTTTAAAATATTAATTAAAAATAATCATTAGCATTAAGGAATATAGTTAAAACTTATAAAAATAAAAATCATGGCGAATTTGCATAGATAATCGAAAAAGAATCATTTTGGTATAATTAGAATTCTTCTACGACGATTCTAAGTAAATGATTTTTTTGATTTAAAAATAAAAAATAATCATTATTTACGATCCCTGATAAATATAATAAAGAAATCAAAAATGATTATTAGAGCGAGATATCTGTGAAATTCTGGAAGTTATTTAATATCTTTAACTGTGGCGGCACACAAAAAATATACAAAAAAAACTTGATTTGAAAACAGACAATAAAGTCTGCCAGTTACATAAATTTGCCTGAATTTAATAAACCATTTTTAATCTACAAAAAACGAGTCTAAAATTAGACATTTAAAATTTAAATATTTGAAAAATACCTTATTAGAGTGCCCGTTTTACCCCTTAAAGCTGCTTACGTTAACGTTGAAAAAAATACATCAACACCGTAGCCCATCCACGTGAGCGTAGTAAAATGACGTAGTGCGCGACGTACACAATTTTATGCGCAAGAAAAATTGCCGAAACGCTAGAATTTATACACGAATCTCATTTTAAAATATAATTTTATAATTAAACAAATACCTAACTCAAACTAAAAATCAATTAAACAAGTGTTAACAATGAAAAATTATAAAAACAAAAAGAAACTTCCGCCGTCAAACGGAGCACCCGCAGCAGCAACGCAGCAGAGCAAATAGAAGACAGCTGAAAAGATTCAGTGAGAGAGAGAGCGACAGAGAGAGAGCAAGTGCCGTTGCTGGACGACGACTACTTAAAAAAACTACGCAAAATATTATTCATATAAATTTAATTGGTGGATTTGCATAAAAACAACAACAAAAAAAAACGGCAAACATTTGCCGTTGTCATGCATTTTGTTACACAGCAACGGCAACAACAACAACAACAACAGCAGCAGCAACAACAACAAAGTCAACCTCCTCATCAACATCACGCTTTGTGGCTCTGTGTAAATCTTCCAGTCAAGGTGCTTTGCCCAAATCCTTGGCCACCGCTCAGAATCTCTTTCGTCAACAACAACAACAGCGGCACAAACGCACTGCCAGCCTGAACTCAACGCCCATGTAAGCAACAACAACAACAACAACAACAAAACTTTAAATAAACAACAGTTAAGCAAGTTTTCTTCTTTTTTTGGTGTTAGGGTCTTTTTTAATGGTTTGCATGTTTAATTGTTACTTGCTCTGCTCCATATTGCATGTGGTTTTTTTACCTAAAAATTTCAATTTGCTTTGTTTTTGGGCCAATTTAAAATTTCCGTAGAGTTCGTTCATATCTCCTCCTACATTTTAGTTGCGCAACAGTTGCTCAGACGGTTTTAACTTAATTTCGTGGAATTTTTAATTTAATTTTTTTTGGATTCACTGAAGCGTATTTTTTTCTGCTATCTTATTAGGCGAATTCGCTGAGATACCCTAGAGAAGAAGATGGGCTATAAGGCTTTGGGGTAGATGGGCAGAAATTTGGAATTTAATTTTTGAATTAATATTCAAATCCTACTCAGATTAAGCCAATAGTGATCCCCTATTTTCCAAAGCCTTAAAATCGACTTCCATTTCCATTTTGAAGGCTCTGGAAAATTAGGGTTAATTGCGCCAAAACATTATCTTTAAAGCAGGGACCGTAACTGTTATAACTTTTTTGGATAACAATTTTAAAATAACAATTATTTTCAAATTTTTAAATAAAAATTTAAAAATAATCGTTATTCTATGATTTTTAAATAAAAATTTTGTTTTAACAGTTAAATTTTAATTTTTATATAAAAATTATTGAATAACAGTTAAAATTAATTTTTATTATTTAAATTTTAATTAATTTTTATTTTGTAATTTTTATAAAAAAATTTTCATAACAATTAAAAATTAATTTTTATTATAAGAATTACAAAATGAAAATTTGTTAAAATTTTAATAATAAAAATAAATTTTCAACTGTTATTAAAAAAATTTTTATATAAAAATTAAAATTTAACTGTTAAAACAAAATTTTTTATTTATAAATTATAATTAATATAATATAACAATTTCAAAAATTTTTTGTGTTACAAATTGCAAATAAAAATTTCTTCCATTCCATCGCCATTCTAAATTATGAAGATTCACTCCATTTCATCAGGTGATCCATTTTTCGTAGTAATTTTTTTCACTTCCATAACTGTTATTTTCGGTCCCTGCTTTAAAGCTGTAGATCAGAAATGCCCATTTCCTATGTACTGACAGCTCATAGACCGTGCATACGAATACACACAAGACAGCATTAATCACTAACCAATTCCAAATACCCCTACAATTTCATGTTTTTAAGGGGGAAGTCTAATGTGAAAAGGAAAAAAACAGGCAGATTTTTTGGATTTTTTTTTTCCAAACAAAATATGACTCGTACATTAAATTAAATTAAATTATTGGTTGTATTTAAAAAAAAGTTAAGTTCGAAATATTTCGTCGTGATTCTTAAAGCGCAGGACCGTTTATTTTAGGTGCCTAAACGGTGTATATGAAAAAAAAACCAAATGTGTTATCATCTACTAATATTGACTTTCGTTTTGGTTAAGGATAAAGATGACAATTTAGTTCCTTGCCCGTTTTCTTTTCAAATTTATTATCTGTACAGTTTATCTTCTAATTTTCTTTCTAAATTTATTTAAAAAAATTAAACAAAAAAAAATTCACCAGAAAAATGATAATATTGTATTTAGTCATCAATTTGACAAATTTTTCACTATCAGTTCTTCTCTAATACTCGAAATGCGAGGGCAGTTGAATTAGTCAGTGTATTTAAAAATAAAAAATTTTTTTTTCTGACAATGTGCGTTCTCTTTATCAACATATTTTTCATAAAATTTATCGTAATAAATGCCCTTCAATATATCCTATATTTATAAATAGAAATAACACTATGTTACAGCAAAAAACTGAGTGTTTGCTTATTTATGATATTTTTGCTAGTTTTAAGGCCCCAAATTAGGAAAAATATTTTTTTTCTGTCAAAATTATTTTCGAATATTTTTTAAATCTGTCTTTGTTTGTTGAGGTAAAAAGTCATAACTTAAGTAAATGACCAACGATTTCGAAAAGCCTTACAGCTTCTAGCACATAATAAATAAAGCTATAGATCGGTCATACACACTTAGCAGGTATAAACATAGTTAGTTAATAGCGGAAAATTTGAAACTCTCTTTATTTCCATTAGATTAGCTTCAATATAAAGATTAGCTTTCGAGCTCTACATAACAAAATATTTCCAACGGGATTTTAAAATTTTGAAAAAAAACCTAAAAATTGGAAAAAAATTTTTTATTCATGTTCATGTTAAGAACCCATTTTCCAACTTTGCAGGGAGGTTTTCAAAATTTTAAGATAACGTTGTTACTATTGTGAAATGAAGGGCCGTGAAAACATGTTTGGAGCTCATTAAAAGAAAAACCAAAAAAGTAGCATACATCAGTTTTCCGACAATTTCCGACTCTGCAGGCGGTCTTTTTATAATTGGAAAACTCGTTGCTTATAGTTGGTTCCATTTTGGGTTACTTTATAATGGAAATTTTATTTTTTTAAAAATTTTTTTTCCACCATTAATTAAAAAAAACCCAACTCGCCTTCCCAAATAACACTAAAACGAGAAGGCAAAGCTAACTTCGACTGTGGCGAGTTTTATTTACACTTGAAAAAGTTTACTCCAACTGATATAACCGGTAAAATATATATAGGATATAGATATCAAATATTTAAAATTTTTTAATCATTGATAATAAAAATTTGATACCATAAAAAACTTTTCTTAGTAAAACACATTTTCCGACCGATCGGTCCAATGGCAGCTATATGCTATAGTCATCCGATTTTGATAAATTTTTTCAAAATTTGTTAAATCATATAAAACTAACATATACCAAGATTAGTGACGCTACGATGGAAAACAAAAAAGTTTTTCTCACTAAAAACTTATTTTTCGACCGACCGTTTCTATGGCAGCTATATGCTATAGTGATCCGATTTTGATACATTTTTCCAGAATTATGTGAAAGCATATAAAACTAACATATACCAAGATTAGTGACGCTACGATGGAAAACAAAAAAGTTTTTCTAACTAGAACTAGTTTTTCGACCGATCGTTCCTATGGCAGCTATATGATATAGTCATCCGATCCGGCCGGTTCCGACATATTAGTTGCGTGCAGTAAAAAGAAGACTCTGTCCAAAATTTCAGCTCGATAGCTTTAAAACTGAGAGACTAGTTCGCGTAGAAACAGACAGACGGACGGACGGACGGACGGACAAGCGGAAATGAACTCAGCTCGTCGTCCTGATCAAGAATATATATAGTTTATGGGGTCGGAAATGAATATTTCTATGCGTTACAAACTTCTGGGCAAAATTAATATACACTTTTCAAGTGTATAAAAAATTCACCAGAAAAATGATAATATTGTTTTTAGTCATCAATTTGAAATTTTGTACAGTATCAGCTTTTCTCTAATATTCGAAATGCGAGGGCAGTTCAATTAGTCAGTGTATTTTATAGGGTCTTCTACCGAATGCTTTTTTGAGTGTTTTTTTTACAAAAATTCTGGAGAGAAAACTTTAAGATTTTTAATTTGGTTTTTTGTTTTGTGTTATTTATTAATTAAATAAACAAAAATTTTTTTAAAAATGTTGGAGTCTGAGGGCAGTTCAACAAGTTATCGGCTTGCCAATTAAGGTCTAAAAAAAAGTGTGTAGAGGTGGTAGCTATGATTCCGGGACTCCATGTGATCGGAAATGGAATCGGTAAATGATCAGAATTGATATTCCGTACCTCAATCATATTTTTCAATATTTTTCTGAAAAATTGGCGGCAATTTTAACAAAATTATTTGATTTTTCAAGTTTTTTTCTGTAGTTTAGTGTAAAAAAAAATAGTAAAAAAAATGTTTTTCCTCTTGATTGAGGTACGGGCCAGAATTACATCCATTCAGCGTCGATTGCAACATGGCTGATCAAAATCGGTTCAGTAGAACTGGCGCAATCATGGCTTCCAGGTCAAGAAACGTGGTTTCGAGAAAAACGCGCTTAAAGTATCAAGCAAAGTATAAAATACTCACTTTAGCAAGAACATTGCTCCACTAAAATGGCAATATCTGCTAAACTATTTCGAATATTTGAAAATGGTTTAAAGGGGATGAAAGGGGAATGCCCAAGCTATAATAATAAGGCAAAACAAAAAAATGAAAAACAAATTTTTTCAAATCTGTGCTAAACCGGTCAAGTTATAAGGCTTTAAAGCAGTGAAGGGCGCGTCCGTATAGTGTGCATAGGCAAAGGTTCTATATTCTTAACCTGTTCTTGGATAAGTTGATGTTTTTTTATTTAACAGAAAAAATGCGAGTGTAATTAACACTCAAGAGGCTTTAATGTAGATTGAAAAAATTGTATATACCGTGAGAAAAGCCCTGGTTAGCCCCGCCATTGCGATGAAAACAGTGTTGAAAAACAATTTTGAGAATATTGTTATAAAATAGTGTTGGAAAACAGTATTGAATAACAATTAAAAAAATATATTGAAAAACAATGTTGAAAAACTGTGTTGGGAAATAGTGTTCTAAAATAGTGTTGGAAAACAATGTTGAAATACAGTGTTAGACAACTTTGTTGATAAACAGTGTTGGTAAACAATGAAGATAAACAGTGTTGAATCACATTGTTGAAAAACAGTGTTGGGAAACAATGTTTGAAAATAGTGTTGGAAAACAATGTTGAAAACAGTGTTGGTAAAACTTTATTGAAAAACAGTGTTGGAAAACTAAAGTTTAAATAACAGTGTTGGAAAACAATGTTTAAAAAACTGTGTTGGAGAACAAATGTTGAAAACAATTGAAAACAATGTTCCAAAATAGTGTTGGAAAACAATGTTTAAAAATATTGTTGGAAAACAATGTTTAAAAACAGTGTTGGAAAACAATGTTGAAAAACAGTGTTGGAAAACAATGTTTGAAAAACAGTGTTGGAAAACAATGTTTAAAAACAGTGTTGGAAAACAATGTTGAAAAACAGTGTTGGAAAAACTTTTGAAAAACAGTGTTGGAGAACAATGTTTAAAAACAGTGTTGGAAAACAATGTTTAAAAACAGTGTTGGAAAACAATGTTTAAAAACAGTGTTGGAAAACAATGTTTAAAAACAGTGTTGGAGAACAATGTTTAAAAACAGTGTTGGAAAACAATGTTTAAAAACAGTGTTGGAAAACAATGTTTAAAAACAGTGTTGAAAAAAGTGTTGTATAACAGTTTTGGAAAACGGTGTTGCACAAAACAGTGTTGGAAAACAATGTTGAAAACAGTGTTAGTAAAACTTTTTGGAAAACAGTGTTGGGAAACAGTGTTGAAAAAAGTGTTGTATAACAGTTTTGGAAAACGGTGTTGCACAAAACAGTGTTTCAAAACGCACCATAGGCCAAAATTCAAATAGTCTAAAACATACTACTAAGTTTAATTGAAATGCCACGGTTGAACAGTCGAGGTGTAAGCATTATGCGTTATTTTGAAATTGAATGATACCACCAAAAAATCTTTCGTACTGAAATTAAGTCGTTTTACATCAAAAAAATTGCTTAATGAGTAAAAATTCACGAGATTCTCTACTTTCAATGGCTGTCAAACACAAACCAATTGACGCAGCTTGCTCATAATTAAAGTAGGATAAGCTAAAAAAAACAAAAAAATCACAGACTTTTGAAACTGCCCTCGTGTCACACACAGAGCATTGCCTAGTCGCCAAGCGTCAACCCTCTTGCTGGCCTTTGTTGTTTTTCTACTTTTTTTGTATATAAATTTTTTTTTGCCCTGCTCTCGGGGCCCAGTCCCGGTTCCGGCTTCGACTAGGCACGAGTGCAAATTTGAACGTCGCGATGAAATGTCATGCCTCCCCCGTCTATCTGTCATTCGCCAAAGATCGCGTGCCTTCAAAATTAATTAAATAATTTGCAACAAAACGGTTTTAAACATGTGAAAGAATAAAAATACATACATTTTTATATATGTTTATGTAAATATATGTTTATTTATTGCAAAACTGTGTGCTAAAAATATAATTCTGTTTTGGTTTTCGTCATCGTTTTCGTGTTGATGACATACATTTTGAATGGGCACCAACAACAACACAAGGAAATGAAATAGCAAAACAATAAAAGGGAACAACAAAAGAAAATACAAGAAAATGTAATAGTTGTTTATTGATTTTTCGCCACCAAATAATAATTGCTAAATTGCTCAAGTTGGCTTAATATTCGAATATAGTTTTATGACCACCTTTGCTTGGCAATTAGATTAAACTGATTGTGGGTTAGTTGATGTGTTAAGTGTTTTGGCCTTATGAGAGAAATCAGAATTCTAATGAAGGCAGTTTATTGACTGAGATGCTTACGGTCTTTGTGGGGAATTCCCCTAATATTTGAACTCTCAAGATCAAAGTTAAAAATCATTTCCTTAAGCTGTCAATTAAAATTCATTTTAGAGCTCAGATGTTGGCTTCTCAGTTTGACTTTTATTTGAAAAATCTTCATAAAAATAATAAGAGATTTTGTTGTTTATTCTTCTATTGAATCATAAGACTTGTTTGATTAATATCCCCTCTACCTTAATTACCCATTGAAATTTCTACGAATTAATGAGTATCAGTATCTCAAAAATAAAATCAACACTCACTCATCAGCCCGTCTCCCTCTGGGGGTTTGTTAATTTAAGAGGAATTATTGTGTGCCACCCATTTTTTATTTACAAATTTATTTGTTTGTTTTTTTTTCTTGTTTAGATCTATTTAGCTTTTCTATGAACTTGAACCCGTATCCACCCCCGCATTTAGAAACAAATGTAAAAGATCATTTCATTTGAAAACAAAAGTAAATTTCTTAGTACAGACAAAGTGTGCGAAAATGTAAATAGAAACTTAATCATACAACAATTCTATTCTATGTATAGCCACCAGAGCAAATGTTTTCTTTAACTAAATGCCATTATGATTAAACTTTATTATAGATAAGGCTTCGCAAACAAAGTTAGAAAAAAAGGGAAATAAATTAAGGGAATATATCCCAGAATTCTCGGTATCTTAATAAAGCAATTCCAAATCACCAACGCGGTTTAAATTTTTTAAAAATATGGGAACGGGCACCAAATCACCACTTTTAGACATCAAACGGCCCGGAAACAATTTCTTCAGAAAATCGATTGTTATGCGACTTGTGTGCGGTGGAGCGCCGTCTTGTTGAAACCAGAACTGCCTCATACGCTTTCGACGAATAATTGGCATCACAAAATTGGTCATCATGTCGCGATAACGCCTCGGTTGATGGTAACAGCATGGCCATTTTCATTTTGGAAGAAAAACGGCCCAATGACCGTTTTCGCACTAACGCCGCACCAAACTGTGACTTTTTCGTCATGAAGAGGCACTTCTTGAATCTCCTGAGGATTTTCAGTGGCGTAAATACGGCAATTTTGCTTATTTACGGTCCCAATCAATGTGAATTTTTAATTTTTTAAAACCACGTTGAGTTTTCACAATTGACTTGTTCTGTTGAATGTAAATTTCAACTATTTCAGAGCGCTCGCGTGGCGTGTATTGTTCCATGGTAAAAATCTGCTTGGACTGACGCTTCAAACGCGGTATGTCATTAATCGATCTGACATCTCTGTCAAAAGTTATGGCGTTGCCAGATGGGTCCGTCGAATATGGGCAACCCTGTACATACATAGACCCATGTTTTCACAACTTACAAAAACTATTCCAGAAACGTGCTTAAGTTTGTAATTTCTAATCTTAGATCTAGTAAAGATTAACAGCAACAGAAAAACGAGAAGGCAAAGCTAACTTCGACTGTGCCGAAGTTTTAATACACTTGAAAAACTTTACTCCAACTGATTTAACTAGAAAAATATATATAGGATATAGATTTCAGATATTTAAAATTATTAAATCATTGATAATAAAAAATTTGATACCATAAAAAAACTTTTCTGAGAAAAAAACACATTTCTGACCGATCGGTCCTATGGCAGCTATATGCTATAGTCATCCGATTTTGATAATTTTTTTCAAAATTATGTGAAAGCATATAAAACTAATATATAATAAGATTGGGGACGCTACGATAAAAACAAAACAATTTTTCTCACTAGAACTAGTTTTTTTGACCGACCGTTTATATGGCAGCTATATGCTATAGTCATCCGATTTTGATTAATTTTTCAGAATTGTGTGGAAACACATAAAACAAAATATATACCAAGATTAGTGCCGCACCGATGGAAAACAAAAAGTTTTTCTAACTAGAGCTAGTTCTTAGACCGATCGTTCCTATGGCAGCTATATGATATAGTCATCCGATCCGGCCGGTTCCGACATATTAGTTGCGTGCAGTAAAAAAGAAGAGTCTGTGCAAAATTTCCGCTGGTAGCTTTAAAATTGGAGAGACTAGTTCGCGTAGAAACAGTCAGACAGACGGACAGACAGACAGACGGACGGACGGACAAACGGAAATGAACTCAGCTCTCGTCGTCCTGATCAAGAATATATATAGTTTATGGGGTCGGAAATGAATATTTCTATGCGTTACAAACTTCGCAAATTAATATACACTTTTCAAGTGTATAAAAATCGAGATATCCCAACCGA
>JAEIFT010000620.1:0-137929 GCA_018904225.1 Lordiphosa mommai | reverse complement strand
AAATTTATTTCGACTTAAATTTGTTGTAGGGACAGGGCCAGAGTCAGTAAAACACGTCTGCTTGTCTTGCGCGTCACTCTAAGAATGACTCTCGTTCGACTTTATTGATCGCTCGCAAGAGCGATTGATAGAGAGTATCGTTAAGTTTGTTCTTTGAACGAACTTGACGATGTATTTACAGTTACTTAAATCTACTTAAAGTTATATTGCACAGTGGGTGTTACATGCTAATTATTACTACAATTCGGCCGTCCTGACTATGAGGATCTCCCGATACTCGTTGACATGCTTCGAGTTACAATGTTACTTTGACCATATTTACATTTACTTTTACTTTTTTCATTTATACATTTGTTTTGGTCATTTGTTGTTATTTCTCTCATTTCATTTCTCCCTTCATTTAGCGTATTTTTTTCTTTTTCTTTCTTATTACAATTTTTCTGTTCATGACGTATACAATCAGTTTTACAATCTTCCGTATCTTCGTCTGAACTTCTATCGATATCTGTATAATTTTTATTATCCGTATTTTCTTTCTCGTTGAGCCAAGGTTTCATATTGTGTATCGCCCATATACCTGAATATGGCATCTGAGTTTGTTGGAAATTTTCAACGTCTTCTATCAAGTACCTATCGTTATCTAATACTTTCGAAACAACATATGGTCCTTTGTATTTAGGAATTAATTTACTTGATACTCCTTGCTGTGAGTTAAAGTTTCGTACTACGACATAGTCTCCTATTGAAAACACATGCGGCTTCTGACGTTTGGTATCCACATATTTTTTATTGTAATCCTGCACTTTTTGTTGATTAATTTCAGCTCTTTGTCTTATTTCTTCTACATCTCTCGTCTCTACTTCTTGATTACCTTCTAGTATATTTTCCTTTATACTGTCTATATTGAATCCTTTCTGTTTGACTCCAAAGAGCATCACACTTGGGTACTCGTTTATGCTTCGATTTCTTGTGTTATTCATCGTAAACTCTACTTTGTCTAGTACTTTGTGCCACGGTTGATTTTTCTCTACATCTATTATCTTTGCCATCATCGGTCCAAGATCCCTGTTAACTCTTTCAACTTGTCCATTGGCTTGTGGTGAAGCAGTCGCTACTTTTGTGTGGTGAATATTATTTTGTTCAATAAACTCATCGAACTCTTTGGACGTAAAACAGCTTCCTCTATCAGATATTATATTTTTTGGCCTACTATATGCCTTAAAATAATCTTTTAACGCCTCAATAGCCTCCTTAGAACTTGTTGTTTTGGTAGGATATAACCTGACGAACTTTGTACAAGCATCTATTACCACCAATATGTGTCTCTTTTTACTATCACTGCTATTGATCGGCCCATAGTGATCAATGTGAAGCACTTCAAACGGATTGGTGCCTTTTGGTATCGAATGTAGAAATCCTTCGGTTTTACCAGATTTGTTTGAAAAAGCTATGCATTTAAGACAGTTTTGAACATGATTTTCCACCTTTTTTCTAACATTGGGAAACCAATAACTTTTATTTATAAGGTCAGATACCTTGTCAATTCCCACATGTCCCATTTCATCGTGGTATTTATATAATACATTCTCTTCCATTGATTTAGGAACACAAAACACTAGTCTACCACCTTTTTTCTTATATATCACACCATTACGCATTTCGTAATGTTCGCTTTCTTTTTTGTGTCAACATTTCTTTTATCTGTCTGATCTTTTCATCTTTCCCTTGACATATAATAAGGTTTTCTTCAAAAGTATTCGTTTCAATAACAAGTATATTGTTGTTTCGACTTAATGCATCTACATGTTGCATTCTTTTACCGGCTCTATGCTCGAGATCATAATAATAATTTTGTAGCTCAAGAGCCCATCTTGCTATCCGTGGGTTAAGATCTTTTTTGTTCAATGTTAGCGTCAGTGAATTGCAGTCCGTTACTATTTTAAACTTGATACCTTGAAGGTATACTCGGAACCTTTTCAGTGCATTGATAATCGCTAAAGTTTCTAGCTCGAAGCTATGGTACCTCGACTCTACATCTGTTGTACGTTTCGAAAAGTAAAAAACGGGATGAAATTTATTGTCCTTTTTTCTTTGCAACAGTATTGCACCGTAACCCAAAGAGCTTGCATCGCAATGCAATTCCGTTTCGTCCCTAGGATCATATATAGCCAATATTGGCGCTTCGATCAGCTTATCTTTGAGTGCATTGAACGCATCAAGTTCTGCTTCATTAAATGCGAACTTTTTATCTTTCCTTGTAAGATCATACAATGGCTTTGCGATAATGGAAAAATCCTTAATGAACCTCCTAAAATATGAGCATAGTCCGATAAAACTTTGCACTTCGTTTACTTTAGTAGGAACTGGAAATGATCTTATAGCTTCGATACCAGACTCATTCGCTTTAATACCATCTCCTGTGACAGTGTATCCCAAGTAGTCAACTGAAGACTGTAGGAATTCACACTTATCGAGCCTAAGCTCGAGTTTGTTATTCACAAGGCATTTAAAAACCGCTTTGAGAATGCTGAAATGTTCGTCTAGACTCTCTGTAGCAATCATAATATCATCCAGATATATCACTACTTTTCCTGTTCGAACCAAGTCTGCGAATATTTTGTTTATATATCTTTGAAACGTTGAAGGCGCATTTGTAAGCCCAAACGGCATTCGCAGATACTCAAATTGTCCTAGTGGTGTGGTAAATGATGTATATTTAACTGATTCTTCGTCCATGAAAACGTGATGGAAAGCGTTTTTTAAATCCAACTTTGAGAAATATTTCTTGTTTGCTAATCTTTCAAGCAAATCATCTATCAACGGAATTGGGTAGTTATCTTTTAAAGTTGCTTTGTTAATACGACGATAATCAACACAAGATCTTAGTTCCCCTCTCTTTTTCTTCACCAGCAAAACTTGAGACACATATTCTGATTCGCTTGGTCGGATATACCCCTTAGCTAAATTTTCATCTAACATTTTCTGTAGTTCCATCTTTTCGGCGTAAGACAATCTTCGTGGAGAGCACCGAAAAGGTTTATCATTTTCGATTGTGATCTTCATAGTACCTTTTATCATGGGTTCATTAGGTCTTTCAGGCTCTACATAATCTTTTTCAAACAAATTTTCAAACCTTTTCGCCACATTCCCGCTTATGTCGTTTCCAATTTTGTAAGATGCTTTGCCTTCGCATACTACATTTATCGCCAACATCTGTTTTTCGAAACTTTCTGAGTCATCGATCTCTTCCCTTTGCTTTATACTTTTTATTACTTTGTTCTTTGCTTTATCTTGAACATAGTCCTCTAACTTGTCCTCTACGTAGTCCTCTACATTGTCCTTTACGTAGTCCTCTACATTGTAATTTACATAGTCCTCTACATTGTCCTTTACATAGTCCTCTACATTGTCCTTTACATATTTCTCAACATCGTCCTGAAACTCATTCTCTATAGTGTCTTCTCCGTTGTCCTCTTCATTGTTCTCTACATAGTACTCTTCGTTGTCCTCTACGTTGTCCTCTTCGTTGTTCTCTACATTGTCCCCTTCGTTGTTCTCTACATTGTCCTCTTCGTTGTTCTCTACATTATCCTGCTCATAGTTCTCAGCATCTTCTAAGCTGTGGATTAGTTGATTTACCTTTGGCTCAACGATGTTTTCTTTTTGTAGTTGTTCGATTGCGATTAATTTCAAGTTGCTTAAACTAAGAAAATCTCTACCTAATACCATTGGGTGCCTTGTAGATTCGTCATTGACAATAAGAGATTCAATTTTAACATTTTTATTGAAACTTTTAATAACGCAAACTGTTTTTCCAATTACATTTAATTTGCTTTCATTAATACCAAAATAATTTTGACTTGAATTTTCATTGTAGTTTATCTGTGTTCCTTCTGGAACAGAAGATTTTCTAAGAAAAGTTACGGGACTTCCCGAATCTATGAGGCACTCTATGGGAAAAGTATTATTAGTATCGTTTTTCATACTAGGAAAGGAAATATAAAACAATCTTACATAATCATTAGTCGCCTTGTCCTTTTTGTAAAGCGAGCACTCTCTAGCCAGGTGTCCAAGCTTGCCACAGGCGTAGCAAGTCCCATCAGCCCGTTTAGATTTGCGACACTCAGCCGCCAGGTGACCCATACTATGGCAATTAAAGCATTTTTTGGCCCTCTGGTCCGGGGCCGACGCTTTCATGGTCACCACCTTCTGTGATTGTGGGGTGCCGACAGGAGCCTTAGGTCGTTCAATGTCTTGAAAGGCATCCAAAATTTCGGCAGGTGCAGAAAAACGTTGCAATTTTGCCTGGTTCTTCAGCTGCGTACCAGGTAAGCCATCTATGATGTACTGGACCAGTTCGTCGTCACTCATATTTAAGTCGTTTGCCAAAGTTATTTTGTCAAAATAATATACGGCAAACTTCTCCTCTTGTGTCCACTTGCGGTTCTCAAATCTGCGACGCACTTCCAAAATGTTTTCCTTTTTGCCAAAAATGATCTTTAGCTGCATCAAGATGGCATCAATGCTTCCGGAAAGAAGTGATGGACGTGACAAAAGCCAAACCTTTGCCTTGCCCTTTATGCGTGCACAGATTAGGGGGCGCATGACGTCATCGCTCACTTCAAACACATCTCGGATGTTTTTGGCTAGCAGCAACCACTCATTAATGTCACTTTCGTCGTTAAAGTCTGGTAGAAAGTCTTTAGCCATGTTGAAATTGACTCCAGAAGTTTTGGTGCGTAAATCAATGTTTTCACAACGCAAATTGTGCATCATTTGCTCCATTAATTCCAGTTGAATTGTTTTGTTTTTAAAGTTGTTGTTAATGGTGTGACCAGACTCCATGTTTGGCGTATTACTCGATTGAGCGCTGCCTCCTTCAGCGTTGCCACCCTCAGCGTTGCCACCATCAGCGTTGCCATCCTCAGCGTTGCCATCCTCAGCGTTGCCACCATCGGAGTTGCCAAGTTCGACGCGATTAATGACGTCATCATTGTGCTCGGCGTTGCCATCTATGGTGATATGCTCAGCATTGCCAACACCAAATGCTTCGTTTTCGGCGGGAGCCTTGTCATCGTTGTTGTTGTCTGCAGCTTGAGGAATTTCACCATGTACCTCATTGGCGGCGCCATTGTTGTTGTAGCTGCGTTTTTCCGCACGATCAGAATTGCCTTCGCTGGCGTCCAAGATATCAAAATGTAGGTTTGGAGCTCTTGGGGATGGTAATGCAGCTTCCAGTTGAGCAATTAAAGCTGATTTTGTGCCTTGTGTCGGCAGACCAAGTTTTTCGCACCACATTTTGATCTCGGGCAATTTTAGATCGGATAAATTCACATTCACGTCCATTATAGTTGGAAAAATTGTTTTTTATATAGTTTTTTGTTAAATTCTTAAAGTACTTGTACTGTACGCGTTAATTCGGTAACCACTTCTGAATTTGTAGGGACAGGGCCAGAGTCAGTAAAACACGTCTGCTTGTCTTGCGCGTCACTCTAAGAATGACTCTCGTTCGACTTTATTGATCGCTCGCAAGAGCGATTGATAGAGAGTATCGTTAAGTTTGTTCTTTGAACGAACTTGACGATGTATTTACAGTTACTTAAATCTACTTAAAGTTATATTGCACAGTGGGTGTTACATGCTAATTATTACTACAATACGTCCAATCATAACATTGAAGGAGTGAGTTTTTCAGCTACATTGTTTACAACAATATTTAATGAGCAGTAGCTGAAAAATTAAAAAAAATATATATTTGAATAATTTTATTTCTACTTAGGGATAATGTTTTCTTAGTGCCATCGACTGCTTCTGGGACTGCTCCCTTATATAAATAAATGCTTATTATAACCCCTTCCCTTTACCTTTTGCAACCTGTCAACCTTTGACGACATCCATGTCGTTTCAGATTTTGTTTTTGTGTCCCTAAAAAAAAGATGCCTCAAGCCACATTTTTTGGCTTATAAATAAGCTGAGCAACAACAACAAAAAGAAAATGCGAAATGTTACCCAGATGAAGACAAAGAATTATGCCATCTTGCTGGTTATTAATGAGCCCAGCCCAAGGGAAATGTGCCTGAGTTGCCGTGCATTGAGTAAAATTTCAATTTTGCTGTCGCTTAATGAAAATGCATTTGAAAGGTAAAATGATTAATGTCACAGCCAGGCCGTCGGCCTGAGTGTTTTTTGCGACTCGCACTTTTTGTTTTGTTTTGGGGTTAACCATCGTGAATTTAATTAATAAAGATTTTTCTTTTGCAGCTGCTATCCCGGCCTCACAACCCACAACCGGGACACCTAATTGGTTCAGGTGGAACTCATTTGGTAATTATTACTTTTTTTGGCAGTTAATTAAAATATTTTAAAACAACTAATTCTATGCGGGAAATTAAATTGGCTGCCGAAAGTATATTATATTGTGCATTCACATTTTGTTTGTTTTCCAATAACTTTATGAAAAGCAAATTTCACCATGGGCTGTTTGTTTGCTCGCGCGTTCACGGTTTGGCATTGTTGGGCCGCAAATTACGCACAGCCTGCTGGAAATTGAATTCGTTATTTAATATTAAGCATTAAATATTTTAAATATGCTGAAATATTCGTTGGCAATTCAATGGTATGTATTTATTTCTCAGCTCAGCCATGAATAAAATGTGAAAATTGAAAAACAAACTGAAATCTACTTATAACCAAATGTTTTGCAATTAATTAGCAGAACATATTTTGCCATTTGCAGAACTTTCAGGTGCATTAGTTGAGTTTCATGCAATTAGATATTGGAATACTAAAAATAAATTATTTATACTGTTCATCAAAAGTTTTAATTTCAATTGCATTATTGTGGATTATTTGTGAATGCTTTTTGGATAATGCAGGTGCTGAAATATTGAAACATGAGCAGATACAATGGCGACCAGGTAATTAGGACAAATCCGACTTCAATACACCCTTTTCTCTGTGGGATTACACGTGTAGATAATGCGCATAAGCATGGGTAGGAGTTATTTAACAGCTGGGTCCGAAATAAAAACAAAATTGGTTGCATCAGCTCTAAGTCGGATATAATCGGTCTCGACTTTGTATGCTGATCAAGACTATTTATTCCTTGCTCCTCTGTTGTTTACCCTTTTTACTCTTTGAGTGACAGATATAAAAACGGACAAACATACTAAACGTAATGAATGCTTCTCTGCTTTAAGCCAACAGGTAATAATTCTATAGCTAAACAGAAGAAATTGAATTGAATCGCAATTAAAAAAGTTCTAGTTAAGTGGCCGCCACTGTAGTGTCTATTTAATGAAATTGTTGACTTGAATGGAAACCACAGATTTGGCGCGTAAACCCTTTGGGGGCTAAAATAGGTTTTATGCCGCAGAACCGCAGAATTAGTACAAAATTGTAATACAAAATGTCACAGTTACAAAATATTAAAGTGGCTTAAACATTCGGCTCTCGCAACGATGTCTCGCAGCCGCTGTAAATTACTATTCCACTTTGGTGTCACGTCTGACCCGCAAAGCACACGAAAAAGTTGTTTGCCATTCGAAATCATAATTGAACCAGCCGTGAGCATAAATAACAAAATGGCTGCCTCCTGGCGTGCTACTTGGAACACACTTTCACTGTAGACGGTGCCCTTTTATTTTCCATTGAGCAATTGATATTGTGCCTGGGTGTCCTGTTTGTTTGGCTGTCCTTGTTCTTGTCATTGGCTGCGACTACACATATAAATTATAATTTAATAAGAAAACAAACGAAAAACTCAATGGCGCCATAAACCATAAAAAGACGCTGAAAAGTACTTAAGTGTTGTGCGTGTGCGTGTGCTTGCGTGTGTGTGTGTGTGTCGAGAAACAATAAGCAAACACAAACATTGAAATCATTTTTGCTAACGGAAGGAGCCTAGAAGCAGGCGCAACAACATCGACAGCGACGACTCGATTAAGTAGCATAAAGTGATGATAAATGCGACATTGAGCAACAATAAATTGTTGGCTTTGTCTTTTGTTGTTGTTGTTTTATTGTTTGCTTTTTTTCCGGCAGTGCTTGCCATTGACGTGTTTGACTTATTGATGCTGCGTGCCGGGATTAGCGATGGGCCAACGCATATAAACTGAAAGCAAAGAAGGCAACGCTGATTATTACCATGTGTGTGTGTGTGTGTGTGGGAGTGTGTGCCTGTTTATATTTTCGCTGCTCATTCAATTGCTTTGTT
Organism: Lordiphosa mommai; assembly: GCA_018904225.1. Taxonomy (NCBI): domain Eukaryota; kingdom Metazoa; phylum Arthropoda; class Insecta; order Diptera; family Drosophilidae; genus Lordiphosa; species Lordiphosa mommai. Next base: position 129,714 of record JAEIFT010000620.1, on the reverse strand, counting down.
TATGGTAATTTGAAATTCATTGGACAATCCGCTGTACTTTATGGCACTGCAGACAACGTATTAAAGCTTAAATTCAATCTAAATTGATTTCCGATGCGGCGCCCATCGATGTGGGAACTAATCATTGGTTTTTCAGTTGACTACACTTGGCCTAAATAAACGTATGAAAAAAACACGAACATGCCTCAAAATGGTGATACTATGCACTTGTTTCAACTTTAGGCTTAAATTATAAAACAAACATCTGACGTGATTTTGTTTGCCTTTTGCCAAAACAGATAAGTCTTAGGCAGACGAATATCTTTTGGAATTAATACGACATTTTCATTCTTCTAAAAATATATGAATTTTGTTTGGGTTGCGCTAAAAATAAAATTGTATAGATATGCGTAAGTTCTATGCATGAAAAAATTCACACCAAAACGCATCTGAACTTTTAGTCTGTCAACATTTTTTGGCTCAAAATCAATCTGAAAATGCACAAAGGGTGATCATTTGAACATAAGTACAGGGTTGCCCATATTCGACGGACCCATGTTTTTTTAAAAAAAATCAAAGAAAAAATAAAAATTTGGCGGTTGGCAATCTTAATCATTTAATTTGTTCCAAGTAGATTTGTTTACATCAATTTTTGAATATGATATCTCTCAAATGGCCGCCTCTGGCGTTGATGGCGTATTGTGCCCTTTTTGCAGCATTTTCCATCGTTTTCGCCAACATTTCGGCCGGAATAGCGGCTATTTCTTCACGAATGTTGTCCTTGAGCTCTTCTACGGTCCTTGGCTTGTTAACGTAAACCTTTGACTTCAAATATCCCCACAAGAAGAAGTCAGGCGGCGTCAAATCGGGCGAACGCGGTGGCCAGTCCAAATCACCACTTTTCGACATCAAACGGCCCGGAAACAATTTCTTCAGAAAATCGATTGTTATGCGACTTGTGTGCGGTGGAGCGCCGGCTTGTTGAAACCAGAACTGCCTCATACGCTTTCGACGAATAATTGGCATCACAAAATTGGTCATCATGTCGCGATAACGCTCCTGGTTGATGGTAACAGCATGGCCATTTTCATTTTGGAAGAAAAACGGCCCAATGACCGTTTTCGCACTAACGCCGCACCAAACTGTGACTTTTTCGTCATGAAGAGGCACTTCTTGAATCTCCTGAGGATTTTCAGTGGCGTAAATACGGCAATTTTGCTTATTTACGGTCCCATTCAATGTGAAATGGGCTTCATCGGACATGATAATTTTGTTCCAAAATTGCTCGTCATCTTCTTGAATGTAAATTTCAACTATTTCAGAGCGCTCGCGTGGCGTGTATTGTTTCATGGTAAAAATCTGCTTGGACTGACGCTTCAAACGCGGTATGTCATTAAGCGATCTGACATCTCTGTCAAAAGTTATGGCGTTGCCAGATGGGTCCGTCGAATATGGGCAACCCTGTATATTAGGAACTACGGATGCCGGATATTTGAAAAATTCTCAATTAGATATTGACATTTGATTGTAAAAGAAATCAATAGTTTCGGTATTTTCAGTGAATATTCATATCTTTAGAATAAACTGAATAATTGAGGTGTCATTTAACTGCATTACGACTGCAAACAAAATCTAGAGATCAGATCTCCTTAAGGCCAAAAATTAAAATGTATTTTTTTAAGTTTAACAAATGAAATGTATTTCATTTCATTTATAATAAAATTAGTTGTGGAAAGTAGTTCAAGAATTTATATTAAAAGAAGTTGCTAATGTTGAAAAATAAAACATATCTTTATTTATGTAGTAAGAAAACGTAGAGCTCAAATTTGAAGCGTTCTAGAATATGGAATCATTCTTAATAGCCGTTTTTGAATGCAGCACACAGACTTATCATAATATTATTTGTAGCTCAATGTGTTGTAAATAAAGAATTGGTTGGGTTTTTAAATTCATTAGCTTAAAAAAACCGAAGCCAAGCACTCCGGTGGCAGTGAGCTTCTACGTGTAATAAAATATGCCAATGCCAAGTTGGAAAACGCTTTCCCTTTCATCCGTAACCAAATGTGGTCGCTTTGAAACATTTCCACAATTGAAGCTTAAGTTACAGTTACACTTAATCGCAACAATGTGACCGAACGCTTAAACTTAAACAAAAATAAACATATCAAAGGTGTCAAACTTAATTTAAATTTTGCCTACAGACTTGCATATCTCTCTGTGCTACATAAATTTGCAAAAGTTGCATCAACTTAAAATTCTTAAGTTCTAATTCAGTGCATTGAAGGTATAAAATGGGCAATTGACATTGAACAGGGCAGCCACACCGACAAGAACGAAAGCTATGGTTATCTTATAAAAGTCTGTAACTCCAAAAATTGTCTTAATTTAAAGCAAGCTTGTGTGTGTGTTAACTTGCAATTTTCCCATTTTAGGCCCCAATCCAAAAACGCTAATGGCACTTTTGTGTTTCACATATAATTCATGAAGGCATTCGAGGCAAATAAGCATAAATTAATGTTCATAAATTAAAAATGCCTTTCTTCAAAAATATCACCGAATAATGTTCGATATTTCGACTCGATAAGATATGCCGATACTGATATATTGCTTTTTAAACAAAAATTTCTATATGTCAATATTATTTCCGGCATCTCTATTAATATGGCTGTTGTTGTCTTGTTATACTCTGTACCGAAGGTACACAGAGTATTTGGGTTTGTGCAAATGTATGTAACAGCCAGAAGGAAGCATCTCCGACCCTATAAAGTATATATATTCTTGATCAGCATCAACAGCCGAGTCGATATAGCCATGTCCGCCTGTCCGTCTGTCCGTCTGTGTGTCCGTCTGTCCGTATGAACGAAGAGATCTCAGAGATGGTAAGAGATAGAGGTTTGAGGTGTATGGAACATATATTTCTTATACTTGCAGGCAGATCAAGTTTAGTTTTTATTTTTGCCACGCCCCCTGCCTCCCCGCAAATTAAAAAAACGAAATAACTCCAAATCAACAATTTCAATATAGATAGTTCGAATATTCTAGACATATATTCTACTACTTATTTTGAATCGACCCGCCATACATCGTTTTTCGATCAGATGAACGATATTAGAGCTATACGTAAAAGAAAATAAAAACCAAAGACAACAACAACACCGATAGCGATTGGTAGAACTTACGAGAAAGAGAGAGCGAGAAGGCAATAGCTAACTGGTAATTTCCCAATTGGACCTTGCTATGAGAGGAGCGATGTAATTGAGATGGCCTGCGATCAGAAATCACGCGTGATTCCCGCGTGACTAATATAGATACGTTTATGTTAATAGAAAATTATATACAAAATTTATAATTTTACGAGTTATGTACTAGGGTAATTCTACTCATCATTACTTATCGAGCGCCCATACATCGTTTTTCAACCAGATGAACGATAGTTAAAAGAGTTGCCACCCCCAGATTTTGAAAAAAACCTCACACTTTAAAGTTATTAGTTTCGTACAAACAGGTACAGAGTATATTACAGTCGGGCTTGACCGACTTTCTTACTTGTTTTTATTGTGAATAGCTTGTCATTTGACATTTAAAACAATACAAAATGAAGGCTTACTAGATTATCACGTCTCATGCGTCAAACAATGTGAACTCAGCCTAAGTAACAAAGTCGATTATGCCCGACTGTAATAAAGTTCCTAACTGACGGTGTGTAAGTGCTGCCCATCACGGTTGCGGCCGATGCTGCCCAGTGTAGTTATATGCTTTGCCTTTAACTCGGCAATCGTTTATCCGATCATCTGATAAATTTAGTAGAAATTTAGTTTGTCTGAAGACTGGCCCAGCTTTGTTAATTTCCGAACCTACGCCTATTTTTTGTGTATAGAGTTAATACCTATCGGAATTGATTTAGCTGATGTGAGTACCTTGCTTTAGCCTCGTAGCCGATATCGTTAAATCTTTTCGTATGACCTTAGATTGCATACTTTTTCTGCGGACACTGCACATTTTGTATGGAGCAGCAGTGAACAGCTGTTCGACAAAATCGAATGAATTTAAATCAGTTACAGAAATGGGAGTTATAGAGGTTATTTAAATTGCGGCAGAGACAGAGAGAGTGTCAAAAAAGTGTAAAATTTAAATTTGTAGATAATGTTGATTATGTCTTAAAGGATTAATCACTCCATCTACAAAATTTTGGATAAAAATAAAATTTTTTTTTTATATTGCGTAGTGAAGACTCGATGAATATGCTTATCAATAATATACATGACTTCCAGGGCCGGGTATAATTCCTTTTGGAAGTAATATACATATAAAAAAATTTTAGAATTAAACAATTCGAACTAGAACTGTTTTTTTAGTGCATTGAAAACGTAAGCGGTCGGTGTTCTTTTGAGGTATATTTTTTGCTTGATTGCAGCCCAAGGTGAGGGCAAAAGTTTTTCCACTTTAAAACGCGAATTTTTTTTTTCCTACTTTCTTCTTTTCTTCTATAACTGGCCGCAAGTTGTGGCACTTGCCCCCACCTCTGCCACAGCACAAAAGTGGTTAAGGCCATAGCTCAGTTCGAGATTACTTTGGTTTACATTGTGTTACGTTTGTGGTTTAAATATTGCATTAAGTTTGCTGGCTTGTGATTGGAAAGCAACTGCTTATAAATGGAACGAATGAGTGAGTGAGTGGGAGATGTTGGGTGCTTGATGGGCAGATGCCGGCCCCATTTCATTGCAATTTTGCATGAGCTGCAGTCGAAAAGCTTTTGCAGCCACTCGAGTTTGAGTTTGAGTTGCTTGCACCCATTAGCCTGACCCAGGCAGCATCGAATCGGCCAACCGGCCAGGCAATTGCTTAATTGCAGCTTAAGCTCAATTTTCCTGTTGCCCAGCTAAAGGGCTGTCTGTCTGTCTGCCCCGTCCGCTCGACTAGTTTGTTTGTTGTTGGCACATAAAATCTTGGCCAGCTTACAGTCGTTGCATGTAATGACTGGAATTTGTGGTTGCTCCGATATGAGGCAAGGTGATGGGCGCCTCAACTAAACTGCCTGGGCATAGATAAACAGCCGCACTTGAAACCCCTGGCTAAGCCCGTAAGCTTGAGCCGTGCCCAGCTCCGGCCACTTAAAACCTATAGAGTTGGTCCAGGTAAAATTAGAATCCTAAATGTGGCTTGCCTTAAATGCAGTTTAAGTGTTGTTTACTTGGCCGGCTTTTGCCAGCCGCAAATTAAGCTCTTAATGCCACAGGCATAGTGGGCTCTGATTTTATTTCATTTTTCACTTCACACAACAGCAAATCAAGTAGAAGTTTTACTGATGAGCGAGACAACAAACTCAGCTGAAGGGGAGGAGAGGATTAGCTCAGAATGCTACGATAAGGAGCTGCAGGCATGCGAGATGTAGGTAACTTGGGTTAGGCCAAAGATCTTACAATAACCTAGATGCAACATCTTTTTCTGTATAAGATGTCGAATCTACGTATTGTGGGTTCTTTGGTAATACAGCTCCCCTAACTTTCTTAGAGATGAGGAAACCAAAGCCTTGGTGATCAAAAGCTGTGCCGAACTCAGCGAAGACCACTGTCAAATTCTGCCCGAGCGCACTCTGGAGCAAATGGGCTTCAAGCCGCCAACAGAGGGCATTAAATGCACTTTCGGCTGCGATAGATCCTTGCTGGCTGAGGGTGTCAAAGCTCTGGTGCTCAAGCGAGAGGGCACCGATGTGCTCGTGCATGTGGAGAATCAGGCCTTCGAGTGTCACTTAATTGTGCTGCATGTCTTTACGGAATACTTCAAGCCATTCGACAGCAAGAGCATTATCAAGCTGTGCTCACCCCAAATGACAGCTGTGGGGTTTGAGTTAGCCTACGATTGGATGATTCACGACGATGCCGTGCCGCAACGCAAGAATATTGTGGAATTGTATATGGCGGCGCGTTTTTTGAACATTCCAGATCTGATCAAGCAGCTGTGGACACGCTTTGATGATACCAAACTGATCAGCGAGGGACGTGCTTTTAAGCTGTATCTGGAGACACTGCCCTATGAGGTGGCCATGCTGCGGGAACTGATGCTGAATCGCATACGTAGTTTTTTTCTGCCGGCTGTCACCACAGAGGAGTACTTAGAGCTGACGCCGGAACATATCTACGATATTCTGAGCAATACGAATATGTGTGTCAACTCGGAAATGGAGATTTTCATGAGCGGAGTGCGTTGGCTTCGGCACGATTGGCCGAAGCGCAAAATGTATTGCATGCAGATCATGAAAGCGGTACGCTTCAACTTGATGCCCTCCTGGTATATCACCTCGCTGAAGGGCAAGCAAACGGATGTGGAAATGCAGGAGCTTCTCAACGACCCCGAGTTGCAGAGCGTGATCAATCTGGGCTTGTCCTATGCGGTGACCCACAATTTTATGGATGCCAATTCGCCGCTGCAGGAACCATTGCACATGATCCATACGCCCGAGCGTCATTGGATTGTGGATGTGAGCGCCCATCACCATCATACGTATGAGTGCCCGAACTGGCGGTTCCTGGACTTTGAACTATTTAATGACTATCTGGGGGAAATTATCAAAATTGGACCTGACTATCCGTACCTGCTGAAGTACGAGAGCGCCGAAACACTTATGGCTTGCTGTGCCAAGGCATTGAAAAAGAAATTGTTAAATGGCGATCAAATGTCACGTACATATGCATAGTTATAGGTTTAAAAAAATAGTGTTTAGTTAGAGGGAAAATAGTTTTGATATCTGGTGATCAGTCACAATGACTAAGTACTTCAGAGTGGCGGCTGATCAGCCACGACTCGACCTCTTTTATAGTAGTAAAATCCTGTGTGTGTAAACATTTGTTTCTTTGTGTGTGTGTGGCAGCTCAAAATCAGCCCCTGGGGTGCAATATAATTGCTACAAATAATTCCATTAGTCTGCTCGGACCGTTTGGGCGCTTTGGTTTCGCATTCGCATTAAGCGTTTCCAATTAGTTGAATGGCTGCCATTTGACTGAATTAATTGTCAACGTTTATGAACTAAGCATTAAGCTCATGTGTGTGTGTTTGCATTTATGTTTGCCAAACACACACACACACACACAAATGCCAATACAAACATTTTCCGAATCACACATGCAAATGTCCGTGCCCTTAGCTTTTGAGTGTGATTTAAAAAAAAAAACAAACAACACACGTTATTGTTTAAACAAAATAAAACCACCAACTGCAAACATAATCAAAATATTTTGATAAAATAAAAAAATAACACAATAAATATGCATCACAAAAGGCAGACAATAAAAAATGGTTCAGCAATTTGAATGGAATTCATTATTTTCCACTGAAATTCTCCACGAGTTATTTGCAGATTTTCCGTTTTCATAGTAAATGTTTATGTAACATTTTATTTACCTCTGCTTTGCCATTATCATGTGTTCATGCATTTTTCAACAAGAATACAAATGCAATTGATTTGCACTCGAAAAAAATAATCATACGCTGGTTTTTTAACCACGTTAAGTCCCCGGGCGATAAATCAATTACTACGGATTAACTTTCAGATTATGACTGGATTTTCTTAGTTCTCTGTTGGCAGTGGCAACTATTGATGCACTCCGGAGATGCAAATGAAGAGTGATGCTGGCTTGGCAGTGGCAAAAGCAGAATAATTGATGCTAAATATGATGAATGAATGCGCATTGAAAGTGGTAATAAAGAAATCAAAATGCAATTATTGAGCTCACCCCCAGCACTGGCACCAGATGAGATAAGAAAATTATACTCAGTCGATAACCTGAAGAGATGTTGTAATGGCATTTTTAATTAAATGGGAATGATTTTGGTGAAAAGAACCAACCCGCCTGGTAGTAGAGTTTTATTTTGCTCCATAAGGTTCGTCTGTCTGTTTCCTTGCTATCCTATAGCAATCAACAGTAAAGCTGTCTTAACCAAACTTTTCTAAAAATCTTTATATCTATAGATTATAGGATATAGATATAGACTGCACAGTTTTTGAAAACGGCCGGATCGGATGGATATGTTATATGGCTGCCATAGAAACGATCTGTCCAAAAATTTTTACCAATGAGAAAAACTTTTTTTTTTTTTTTTTTTTTAACAAATTAAATCTAGTATACAATACTAAACTTAATAATAGTTTAACGAGCACTAGCTACCAGGACCTTCGACTCGATAAAAAAAAAAAAAAAAAAATTTTGTTTTTAATGGTAGCTCTCCAATCTTGAAATTTATCAATTGATGCATTTACACAATTGTGATAAGTTTGATCAAAATCGGACGACTTTAGCGTAAAGCTGCCATAGAAACAATCGGTTCACAATAGAGTATCCCCCAATCGTATGAAAAATGTAACGCAATATTCTCACTCAAAGAAAAAATTAAAAAAAAAAAAAAAAAAAAGTTAGTTTTAGGGATTACGCAACGGATTCAAAGTTTCATCAAATAAGATGATGTATTCGAACCTCACATTATGGATCAACGTTGCTTTTAGATCCACCCTATGATTGTAGTTTCTAAATTGGTTTTCCAGCTGAGTTTATATTTTGGAATAAATGGAATCTGTCTGTCCTGCAGGTATCGATCCGTTTGTTGATACTTTTCAGGGATGGTAATGCTTTCTTCTGGATGTCAACATAAATTTGCACAAATTCATTATACTCTTTGTAACTTTGGTAAAGAGTATAATAACAAGAACCATTATGCTTTATTGCTTAGTTCTCATAACACAGGAAATGGTCATATGAAATTAAATAAAATCTCGCTTATACATTTTCAACGGAATCCCCCCCTTTTCATTCAATTTAACTGCGTTTATTGCCAGTGGAAAAAAAAACCTGATAATCCTATTGCGGTTTCGTTAGCTGCTCTTTAATTGCCACCACACCCCATTCACACATACACGTACACTCGAGTGATTGTGTGTTCTGCCGCCACTTGCGACAAACAAAAGCGGCTTTACTTGCCATGTTTTGCGGCGGCTGCGTTTTTGAGGCGCCATTACTCAAACTCAAAACGGCCAAATTGAGAGCGCAGAAGTAGGGGGGGCCCAACTATTTGCTGCAAAACTTTTCCAGAGGCAAGAGGCCATTGTTTCAATTGTCAAAGTTGCCCAAAAAGTTTCCTATGTCCGTCCGGTCGCCAAAAATTTAAGTGCTCTTAACTTTAAAGCTGTCCCGGCCGCATTTAAGGCCTGATTAGCTAATTGCTTTTTGACTAATTTGATTTGTTGTAATTTTAATTGAAATTCGCTGAGAGATAAGATGACAAAGTTTGCAATTAATAAATGAAACGATAGCATCGACATCTTTGTAAATTATAGAAACATGCCTAAGTTTATTGTCTTTATTGTTGTGCGGAAGCCAACAACACCTTGATGATTTCATAGGCACAGGAAGGTTATCAAACGCAGCAGAAAAGTAGGCAACAGTTTTAAGAAAACCCAAAATCAAGCAAGGATAAGCAGTCAGTTTCGGCTTGATTTTCTCGCCACATTACAAGTGAGAAAACTTTGCTTAAACTAAATTTGACTTTAAAAATTAAGGACAAAATGATTCATCAAATTTTTCAACCTCTTCCATTTATTTTTAATTTTGTATTTAATTAATCAACATTAACAAAACTCATTGTAGATTATATATTAATAAATAAGTTATTAGATTCACATCATTGGCTTACCTAAGAAATCCTAGGTTGGCAACAAGCACTCGTGGCCTCAAATCAGCATCAGAAGGTACATAAAGGAATTGTGTCCACTACAGATACCAGAAAATACAATGATGTAGCTCGTACATGATCAGATAGCCAACTTTTAAGTTTACGAAACTTAAAACCAGAGTTCGTGGCCACTTCATTCAAATCTTACGCACGAAGTCTTAAGCTTTTGAAGAATCTCTGTCCTTAGAAGACTGCAATTTATGAGAGCTCTACTTTAAAGCATGTATACATGTTACCTGTACGGAAAGCGATAAACTTTCGACGAAATCATTGAGCCATTGACTGATTAGCTATTTGTAATCCGATTTACCACGAACCATTCGTGCATATTCTGTGGCAACAAAGCCAGCTGCATTTAAGATTAGTCTGTGTTGCTTAATTTTTTTTTTTTGAAATGTTTGCGGCAACCGCAATGGCAAAGTATGCTTAATACGCTGCATGCAATTAAAAGCAATTATGCTCAATGTCCTTGCAACCACAAACTCATTAGCTTGTTGCACCAAAACCGCAAATGCAGCATAACCCACAGCAGAAGCAATAACAACAACGTAAGCTACTTACAAATGTGTGAGGTTATTGTGTGCAGCTTATATTGAAAAGCCACTCACTTGCCATACCTCTTGGGCAGTCAACTGGCTTACCAAATTCATTTTCAATCGTTGGCCAAAATGCACAGCTTGACTCAAATTTTTTTGTGCTTTTTTTCGACACTTTTTTTTTTGACATGCGTGTGAAGTGCTTTCAAACAAAATGGTCACAGAAAAATGCCCAAGGCATGCGAGCGAATGGTCGGACAATCGGACAGATGGATGGACGGACAGGGGTTTGTTTAGAAGGTTTTATGCATATGTCCGACATGTGGAAAATTCCATTAGGAAGTTTTCTTTGTTTGCATACATTTGCATCATCTCTCTCCCCCGCATCCTCCGGGAATAATTTATTTGCGGCCAGGACCCGGGACCAGATTTTTATTATTATTATTTTGTAATGGTTTTTGAGTGTTTGCAATGGCACAGCAAAGAAATAAAAATGATTTGCATAAAATCGATTAAACATTTTCAGCAAATAAAATGCATATTGAAATAAAATGAATAGAAAGCAAGCCAAAAGTAAACAACAACAACAACAATGGGACACAGCTCTGGGCAAAAACTTCAGTTTTGTTATGCCAAAGTGCTTGCCAAAGGAGAGATGTGCCTGGCTAAGCAGCATCTCGAATGAAAGAGTAAATCCCAGCAGAGAGCGGGCAAATTTTGTATTTACATACATGTGTGTGTGTGTGTGTGTGTGTACCTAAATGATTTATCAAATATTGTACCATTTTTGAACCAGATATTTAATTTGTGACCTAAAACTTGTTCTTGTTGTTATTCTTCATTTTCCATAAACATTTAAAATACCAAAATTCTTCCTGAACATAAATTAATTACTGCAGAATGCTGCTTAGTCGGTTTGAGAATTAAACAAATAATTCACATGTTAAATAAACTGCCAATGGCTATACAAAAGTTAATTGCATATTTTAAGTCTTCTAAGCCAAATTAAAATTTCCCATTAATTCTCAAATATTTCTATGACTAAAATGTGAACTATTTTAATGGATTAATGTGTGCCAGGAATTTGTGAAAAAGGTTAACGACTTCCTTAATGGGGTCAATATCCCGGTGTTATAGATAAGTTACAGAAATACAATTTGTAGTTGTGATTGCATTCAATCGATTCAGGCCACCTTTTATATCGAATCGCTTAGTACCTTAACTAAGTGGGGTGGCTTGCCCCTCTACGCCTCTACCCTACAAGCAAGAGCTTTTTCAAAAACATCATGAAGTTTGCTTCATCGTGTAAATCCCGTCTAAGTTATTAAATACAAATTTTTCAAAATACAATAAATATAAAGAGTAAATTGAGAACAGCAGTGCCGGTATAGTCATGTGCCCTTTTTTTTAACAGCTTGGCACAAATGTTCTGAGGCTTGTTGGTGCACACTTTGCCTTTCAAAAAACTACCAAAATAAAGTCCGGAACGGTCAAATATGGAGAATCATTTAAAATGCGCCTAAAAATGGTTCCACTGATGCCAAAATGTTGAGTGCGATGACGATACAACAACAAAGGGTTCTTGGCAACACACTCTCTTACCGTTTCAAACAGTTCATGGACGATCTCCCACTGTCCCGTTCCTTAAAAATTCGACAACAACCGACCAAATTGTGTTGTCAGAAATGATTCTTGGCAGCGATATGCACGTCGTCATTATTTCATAGCTTTGTTTTAGTGTGAAGCGATTCATGCTTTAAATTGAAGTGAAATGGCATTTCCAGTACATGTCTACACAAGCCAAAGGGTTGACAAATTTGCCAATCTAGCAGGCCGACATGTTGTCATGTTTTAAATGTCAAAGGACATGCTATTCACAATGACTATGACTACAAGAAGGCCTACTAGATTGGCATGTCTCATGCGCTAAACTGTGAATGTTTACGTGCCGACAGAGAAAGATGGAGCACCCGATTTGCCACGCAAATATACCTGCAACGGAGGACGCCTAAAGTAGTAAAGTAGTGCGATTTCAAAAGCATTATAGCATGGAAAAGTATATTATAATGCAGTGACGCGACATGGACAACCAGATCTACATATCGTTCATATCGCGAATTTACGAATTCATAACTGTGTGCACTCATTGGTAAACTGATAGTCTTCGTGGCGTACAGGGGACGTTCCAATATCAGTCAGTAGCTGAAAAACGTACTAATTCGCGTTTCTAAATCGCTTTCGATGCGGCCGGAGATGCCCATCGATTTAGTGTAAATTCTTCATATGCTTAGAGATCAGAGGAGGCCAGCTGGAAATGCCCAAGATAGGAGGTCAAACGTACGCGGATAACCTAAGGATTGGTCACGATGTCGGAATACACGGCGTAATGTGATGATCACGCCGGGCTGCTGAAGGGGTCGGGCCCAACACTATCAAGTGCTATTGAAACGATCCAAAAGGAAACCAAACCAAGAAGGGTGCGCAACTGTGTACTGTTTCATGAGCTCGAGTTGCCTGGTATTCAAGGCGCCGGTAGTGAGTGGGTCGATACTCTAAGGAAAACGAATGCTGGTGGATTTGAGTAGATCTGTAAACATGTCTGGGCTCGATGCACGGACGGCCAGTGACAGAAAACTATACAAGGTGTGCGTCGTCGTCAACGCAATTCATATATAGTGAGTACACAAATGTAATACTAACACGATTATAATAAATGATGTTAGAATGTTGACTCATAGTACTAACCAATTCTATCCAAGTAATTTAAAAAAATTGAGTTTGCAAAATTTAATAGTGTTAGGCCTGGTACTTGAGTTTTGGGGTTACTTAAGGTTAGCCCCAATGGCAATTGTTAACGAACTTAAGTATTGTCTTTTAAAAACGAAGCTATTCACGTAAAAAAGTCTGAATTGATGACTTGCATAAAAATATAAGGAAGGGTGAGGAGAAACCGACCCCCTAAATGGTAAAAGGTACTTAAAAATCCCGATTTCTTCAGTAAAAAATTTGATTATTAATGAATGTTTAATGATTTAATGAATCATACACAGGAAACAAATTTACTATGATCTGGGACTCTATATTATATTTTTTATATTTATTTAAATATAATTTCATAACATTCTAATAGTTTATCAAAAATATATTTTTTCATATCAATATGATATTTCAATGACAAAATTATATTTATTAGGGTAAAAATTATATGTTTGCGTTTCAAAATGATATTAAATAAATGATAATTATAAAATATAAAGTTCATCAGCCCATATCAGATTGATATTTAATTTTATATTTTCTGTAAATATCTGTGTTTCTTTAAGAAACTTTTGTACCAGTTGGTGAGGATTTTATGTGCCGTTTTCAGCAATTAAAAGAGCAAATACAAAAACCTTAGTTTTGCTTGATCTATCAGCTGACTTTTAATACTTCCTCTAGTTCGTCTTTTCCTGTTTTATTTTAATTTTATTTTATAGCTTATTTTGTTGTTGTTGTTGTCGTAAAGATCGTTTCGATTCCCCGATAGCCTTTTCTTTGTTTCTTCTCGGTCTCAGACTACGCGTCGGTCGCTTCGAGAAAGGTATCGAAAAATGAATCAAGAGTTGATCTGCGCAAAGTGGATGTGTCTGAAAGCATGATTTCTTCTACTTCTTGTTCTTCTGGACTCTCTTCTTGTGGTTCCTTATATGCTTCTTTAAAGACATCGATTGCTTGCGAAGAATCATTCGGATTCGGACGATCTGTTGTTGCACTCGGCAAGATCTGATTAGAAAATTAGAATTAAAATTAAATTCAAATTATTCATTATAGTTGATAACTGAGTTTTATCATGTTAGTTAGTTAAATTAGCATTGAATTTATTGAATAGTTATGTTTTAATCTATCAAAGGAATACTAAACTACTGAATAACAAACCTTTGGTACGATTTGTATTTTGTTTAACTTGGCTCATTGTTTTTTACTCTGTCATTTTAAGATGTTCTTTCTGTTTCAATCCACTTGTTTGGTGTTAAGTTACAGGTATAACTAGAGCTTAGTACGAAAGAGATATTTGCTTGAAACCAGATCCACCAAGCGAAATAACTTCTCCATTAATGCTCAAATATTTCTGAATCATTAGTGTTGAATATTTTTGGATTTATGCATATTCATCTGGATAAGACAAGCAAATTCCCACAGACAACACAGGAAAATGAGTAATCAATTTGCGAGATGCAAGTGCAATTTCCAAACCAAATTTACGGACAAAAGGGTTATGCAATGCGGTTGTGCAAACAAATGTCAAAGCTATTTGTATTTAATTTCTTAACCAAGCAAAGTTAATTAATTACGACACAACTTAAAGCTGGCGGATGAGCAAAGGGGGGCTGGTGTGGCGGGCGGAAGGAAGTGCAGTTGTAGTTGCAGTTTGTCTGGCATGAAATTACAATAATTTAAGAACTTGCGCTTCAGCTGAGTGGGGCGTAACGAAGCAGCCAGGACGAACCCAATGCTGAGCACGTTGTGACATTAATGGAAACTTAAGCTGCCTTAAAATGCAACAACGGCAAACCATATCAAATATAAATGATGCTCTTAGAGCTTGTGGAAATGGCAAACAAAAAAAAAACAACTCGAAATCCAAATAAAAGTGAAAACTAATGCGCACTTGGCATTTGCATACCAAATCCAAATGCAGTTACAATTTAGGAAGCATTTTGTTATTTTGTTGGCATGGCTAATGAAGCTGCACAGTTGTTAAACTGTAGCCAAAAAGCAACTTTAAGGTCAGCAAAAAAGCCAAATGGCCTGCAATAAATTTCAAATTAAATAAAAATTTGCACTGCCAGACGAAACCAGAAGGATGAAGGCGAAAGATAGAGCGTGGGTGAAAGAGACGAAGTAAAAAATGCAAATCTCAACTAATTCTTATAAATTATTTAATAAGAAAAAGTCAAATGATTCATTTTTAAGCTGCACCCTTCATCAGTAAAGCTCAGCTGGCAGCTGGGAAAAGAAATGGGCAGCAGCAATAAAAAGTGCAGTGCAAAGGAAAAGTCAGCGCAGGGAAAAGGCAAAATGCTGCGAGCAGAACAAACGCCAAATGCTGCACTGCAGATCTACGAGCTGTGTGCGAAAGTGTGAGTGTGTGTGTTTTTTTTTTTTTTTTGGTCCCGGTTGTAAGTGTGCTTGGATACACTTAGAAAAAAGCAGGTATCTGGTATTTGAATCAAGTACGAATGGTGACAAGAGTACGGAAAGTACGATAATACAATTATCCAAGATTCGTATAATTCAATTGTTAACTGAACGTAAAGGACTTAAAATAATTGTTCAAACCAGGGAACGTAATCATTATAAGTTATAAAATAAAACTTAATACTTAATGATTATTTTTTAATTTTTTTTAATTTGCTCACACAATAATGATTATTTTTAATCAATATTTTAATACTTAGGCCATAATCAGTATTTTTGAGCAGAAAAAAATAAAACTCAAAAATAATGATTATTTCGTGAGTTTTATTTTTGAGCGAAAAAATAAAACTCAACAAGAAATTGTGACCTTATCAAAAGGAACTTTTTTTCAAAAATTTTGTTTATCCCTAATTTGGATTTTATAGATTCGTCTTGCTTCACTTATTAAGGATATGCACTTGATATTTTAGGTCTATTTCGTACACAATCCAAGCAATTGTTTACTTGAATCAAGTACGCGTTTCTATAACTTTGCACTTTATTTAAGTAAGAAGCATTTTTGATTCAAGCATTGAAGTTCTTTTTTAACTTATATAAGTACGCTCAAAAACCAAACCTACCTGACATTTCACATTATATTTCATTGATACCAACTCTCTGGCAAGGTTTTTTTCTGAGTGTTTGTGTGGACGAATTTGTGCATGATTTAACATCAAACGGCAAGTGAAGTGATGTGTTGTCAAAGTAAACGTGGACGCTGGACTTATTGGAGGCATGTGCTCCTGACGGCCAAAACGTTAGTAGAGTTGCATGCAAATTTTTCTTTTTTTTTAGAAACAATAACGCTCTGAAAGGAAACCTTTGCTTTCGATGCGATCACGCCTACGCTTTGAGAAAGTGAAATTTGCATACAATGAGGCGCCGCTTGGTATTGCGTTAGCTTAGAAAAAAATCGCAGCACCAATGGAAAGCGTGGTGAAGCCAGCAAGAAACACACACAAAATATAGTACGAGTAGCAAAAAATGTTGAATGTTGTGCACATGGCAGTTTATTCATGATTTCACATATATCGCCCTGCCTCAGTTGCTGCTGCCCCTTTTGCCATTGTTGGCCATCCGCCTTCGCTTTGCCAGCACAAGAAATATTGCCCGAGTCTTTGTGCATGAACGTGTGTGTGTGTGGTGTTGTGCAAACGTGGCAGAAAGCTGGCCAAAGCTTTCTCTGGATCGAGTTTTTGTGCTGCTTCCTTGTGAAGTTGCATTTTTATGGTTTTAACATGTTTACTTTAATTTTGTGTATTTGTCTTGTTGGCGTTACTGTGACACATGTAGCTGGCGGTCGAAATGGGCAGCGAAAGCCACTTAATAGATAAAACAACAGAAGAATAGAAAAAAACGTTGAAGCAAACGTTAAACGAACTAATTCTATAAACTATTTTAATCTTAAACTATTGTCAACGATTATACGAGAGTGAATCAATAAGCACGAGTTTGTTGTCCTCTTTCAAAAAATGTCTTAATTAGCGAGGAAGACGCCTAAAATTTTGAAAAAATTCATTTGTTCGGACACTTTCCAAGAGAAGATTAAGCAGTGCAAAATTCTGCGCTTCTTCTCTTATGTGAACTTGTAACAGAGTGAGACAGAAGCGAGTGAAGCAGCTGCTGTATGCAAACGAGAGCGTAAGTCGGCTCTGCATGACTTCGATATACCTGTAATTTAGGGGGAAGAATTACTTGAGATTTGTATAATTTTAATTAGCAGAGCATTAAAATTAACATTAATGTTAACATTGGGTTTGCTGCCCCCAGAAATTATGACAGAAATTAATCTCTCTACATATAAAAGAGTTTGTCCTCACTAATTCACTGACGGACTGACTGACTGATTCATTGGCAATCAACGCTGAGGACCGAAGAGCGAAACCTGAACGGAACCTGAACCCGAACCGAGCAATAGAAAAATCGCTGCACTGAGTCGAAGTATTTCATTAAAAACTTTAAATGCTTTACTTCGGTTAACAAACAGAAAAGTAAAAAGCATTAAACAAATATAAATTCGGCCAATCATTTTATAAATTTCTTCGAAAATTGTCCAAGGTAACATACGTCGACAAATATTTTCAATCTTTTGAATAGCTCTTAAAAATAAAGACTTACAAATAATGCGATTACTATACTTCCCATTTACCAGTTCAACGAGCATTTTCAACACTTAATTTTGTTGCTTGTAATCTAAAAGCTAGACAAACATCATCAGGAATATAAAGTACGAAGTTGGAGACGAAATCTTTCTCTTTCTTGTGGAAAATCACAAAGTACCCTGTTATGGCATTTAGTCTCCATAGGATCGTTGAGCGCTTTGTATGCCGAATTGGCTATGTTGCTATTTCTCCGTTTTCCTTGAGCTCGAAGATGTTTCATAAAACATCTAAAACTAATATATACCAATATGGTTTGCAAGCTCTTAATTGCAGCCTGTGTAAGAAAATGGTCACACTAAGGTCTGTATTAAGTACTTCCTTATTTGCGACTAAAAAGAAGTGTTGAAAATCACCAATTTATTATCGTTTAAACAAGCCGTAAAAATATATATATTATTATATTGTTTGTGAACCAAGTTCGAACCAAAACCTGGGGTTCAGGAGTTGAAGGAACCGGTCCGCGAACCGACAGACCCCCGGACCTGAACCGAACCTCACTAAATTATGGAGGTTTGCAGCCTTACATATAAAGGACTGTCTCACTGATTCACTGACTGTACTGACTCATTCTTGGCAATCAACCAGAGCCTGAACGGTAAGAGATCAGGAGGGAAATTGACCTATTTTATTTTACCACTCTATGCAGTTTTTCTAACATAAAAAAAAAAACGATAACATTGTTAACAAACGAAAATGTTTGGCAGAGAGAAAAAATGTTTTGTCGTCTGTAAATGCAACTAATTGGTTCTGTCAACAAATTTTAAGTCTGATATCAGGACATTCTCACGAATACTAGTAGCATCTATCGTGGGCCCTTTTTACCTTTCAGAAAGTAATAGGATTTTCATCAAGCTTGGCAGCCACGGGTGGTGCTGCAGCAATTTATACGGGTACACTTAGTACATAGTAGGGTAGCCGTGGAATCACAGTCAACACTAGCTTTTTGGTTTGCTTGACTAATTGATTTAATCAGTGCACAATGCATTTAATAGGTCTGCCATACAACAGGCAGCGGAAGGGGCCCAGCGTCGCGACTGCGGCGTCGTAAACGTCTGCTGCGGCAAACATAAAGTTAGTTTGAATAGATGCGAAGTTAACATTGTTAACAAACGAGAATGTGGATGCAACTTATACGATCTGTCAGCGAATTTTCTGTTTGATATCAGGACATTCTGAGGCCTGTCGGCTCTTTTAAACTTTTCAAAAGTAGTTTGGATTTCCATCCATTTCCATTTTTAAAATCATTTCCAGGGCTACACAGCCCAAAATAAAGCTGGGTTAATTGTGATTCTGTGTGCCGATATACATTTTCATACCGTTTACTAGGGTCCCCAGCACTTACCAATTGCTAAACAGAAGCGACCTTCATCTGGGCTCGTTTCGTCTCTGACCCGCATGTATTAATTCTAATTAAATTTGTTATTCAAAATGAGACTCGTGCACGTCCTTGCTAGCCATTTTGCAAGTGTTAACCTTTTTCCCGGCCGGCGCAAAGCCTTCGCAAATGGACCAAGCGGTCGGCAATGGCGACGATTTGCACGAAGCTGCCAGCCTTGACATTTTTGCTGCCAGTTTCTGTTTTCATTACACTAATGAAGTCATGTGCGACTGTATGGAATGGGTGTGTGTGTGTATGTGTGGGAGGTACCGGCAAACGACTGTCAGACACATAAAAAGGTGAATACGTATGGGCGCAGGCCAGGCAGCTGCGCCTCATTAAACCATTTTATTGTGCCTGGCATGCTGAAATGGTCTTAACTTTCTCAAAGCCTTAACCCACTCGCACATAATTAATTTCGTATGTAAAATGCAAACATATTCACATAACGCATACGCCGTGTGGTACTAAAAAAAATAAAACTTGTGCCAGCATGGCCCAGTCTCAAGTGGAGCTCTCGAACATGGCTGGCAGCTAAATTGTAAGACGACAGAAATATTTCAACAGGAATTTACGACGCGCGCACACTAAATGCTCATTTAGTTTGCACTTTTATTTAGAAACTTCTTTTGCACGTTTGCCAAATTGTCTGCGGTAGCGAAAGCCAACGACCAAGAACTACAACACCAGCAACAACAACAATGCTGTGCGCCAAAGTGCAATAATAATGGAGGCAGAGGCGTAAATTTTGCTTTGGCTGGCTGCAGTCTCAGCGAACTGGGCACCCCGGCCAGGTGAGCCAGGTTGTCAGCGGAAGGCAGCAACAAATTTTCGTTGCAAAAGCTTTTAGTAAATTTATGGCAAGGAAATTCCTTTCGCGTCTGCAGACCGGGTCGTTTGTTTATATCTTGCTGCTTGCCACTTGGCATGTGTACAGCTATATAAACTTCAAGCATAATGCACTCGCACTTGCAGCGTCTCGGGCAGCCTAATGAGGCCCGAAATGGCGCAATTGAGAGCCGAAAGTTTTGACATGTGCACCAAGGCAACACGCACAATTAATTTGAGCAGAGCTGACACGCCCAGCGAAGACCTACAGCAAATTTGCCATATGCATTTCGGTTGCGGTGGCGTTAGAAAATTTGCGAGTTTTCACTTTGCTTGTTGTTGTGAAAGCTCCATATCAATTACCCGGCCACGTTTCGCGAATTGCCAAACAACCTTGAAGAGTTACGCCCCATCTTTACACAGTGCACTCGGTTCGCTTTTCTTTCGCTTTTCACAAAAGTTGATTTAAGTTTATTCGAAAACAAATTTAACTTTTAAGTCATCAGCGAGAACGAGCAGCGTAAGCAGCTTCAGGTGGCTGCTCAAAAGAGACCGCCTAGACGACTTTGAGCAGCCGCTGCAAACTTAACCACTACTCAAGATAACTTTGCTCAGGGATGAGTGGGTGGTCTGTGAAGTAATCGTTCTTGTTTGGTAAGAGTTTTATTATTTTGTTTGAAGATGCCTTTTTGTTTTGTTTATTTGGGTTATGGATATGATTAAACTAGGCTATGAAAATTTTAAGGTCATATTTACTTTCATCCCCAAATGCATGCAACAAAAAATTTAATTATCACTCATACGCAGTGTTGCCCTTGCTTACATATCTAGTTTTGTAGCAGGTGTCGGCGACTTGATTTAAAATCACAAAATTTGACAAAATAGTACCATGACCTTGGAAAAATTTGTTTTTCATAAAACCAAAACAGTCGAACCTGTTCCGAATTCCGAAGCGAAAGCGATTATCGAAAAAGATAGATGAGCCGATCACATCGATAAAAGGAAATGCTATCTGTTTTCTGGTACCATCTTCCACTTTGAGAAGCTGCCACGGATTGAAATAATTTATTTGGATGTGTATCAAAAATCAAAAAGAAACATCCTGGATAAGCCAACTGCCCGGCAAGACCTCGCCCGACCGCAGCTGAATTGTAAAGTGTTGGCTTTTCCACCATATTACCCCGACCTGGCACCTTCAGATTATGTTATTTCCAAATCCCAATGCCTGATCTCTTCTCCTTTAACCGCTAACCTTAAATACATTAATATTTCTATTTGAAATCTTTGTCAAAAAAAAAAAATTTAAGGCTAACATCGGCTACGCCGATGTTTTAAATAATTCAGTTTTTAAAGGCGCTACATTGATAACAAAAAAGTTTTCTCATAGTAGTTTTTTGACCGACCATTTATATGCATATTTGTTTTGATAAATTTTCAGAATTGTGGAAGGGATATAAAACTAATATATAAGATTGGACGTCGATGGATCAAAAAGTTTTCCACAGACAGTTCGTTTCTTAACACCGATTTGATAAATTTCCAGATTGTGTGAAAAAATAAAACTAAATATCCAAGTTGGGGACGCTACGAGGAAAACAAAAAGTTTTTCTCACGAACTATTTTTACGACCATTATAGGCAGCTATACTAAGTCCGATTTTGATCAATTCCAGAATTGTGTGAAGGGATATAAAACTATATCCAGTTTGGTGAGCTACGATGAAAACAAAAAGTTTTTCTCACTAGAACAAGTTTTGACCGATCGTCTACCTATAGTCCGACGCACAGGCTTTGTTTAAAGACTTTTGCAAAGTTTGGTCAAGATACTTTAAACTGGGAGAGATAGCTAAACAGCGGGGACAGACGGAGGATATTATCGTCTTCAGAAATATGGGTCGAATGCTCTATTTACAACACGTGAATAAACCCGTATAAAAACAAATTAAAATTTTCTGAAGTAACAATATTCAAAACCTTGTTACTCAAATTGAATGAAGTAAAATACGATCAGTCAATTATGTAATTAACATAGCTTCCACTGTAGAGTAACTGTACGTCTGCCTCTCTTCCAAATTTGTTGTCTGGAATTTTGATAAACAATTCTTTACTACTTAACCTAAGAACCTAGAAAGAAAACGCGGTAGTTTTCTATAATTTAATTTTAACTTGCCAACATTTAATTATCGAAATAACTTTACTGTTAGTGTGATGGGCTGACAAAGTGGGGCATATAATTATATGTATGCATCTGTTTCTGCATTTCCATGTCGTCTGCCATTGTTTAAATGTCGGCTTCGGTTCGACTGGCTGCCTGCAGTTTGCTGCATCGCCTGGCGACGGGCAACGTCGTCAACTGTATTTGTATTCAACTTAATTGCATTTTAAGTAGATTTGTGGTGAAATGTCTGTGTGTGTGAAGGCACATTTGTATATGAGGCTGTCGTCATGCAAACTGTTTTAACAGATCCGACAGCAACTACAGATACCAGCGAGAGCGCGAGCGAAGCCGTCACGCATTCAACTTTTGTTCCAGCAAATTTCCTCAACGAAACCATACGAAAAGTGTGTGAGTGAGTGTGTTCGGTTGGCTTTAAATTGAATATACGCTTAAACAATTAATATAATTCTCAAAGACACAAATGTCAGGAATTGGCCATATGGGAACAAGGAAGAAGCCAAATGAATGCAGGTTAATTTAAAAAGTTGTAACGAAACAATTAAATACTGCATATGTTTGATAAACAAAAATCGTTTATATTAAATTTAACATTTAATATAAAAAACACTTGGCAACTCCCAAAAATAGCACCTGGTAGAAAGCCAGTTTTTTTTGGACTAAAGTTTAAGACTAATTTTTGCTATGGACTAAAAAATTAGCAGACTATGCCCCCTGCAACTGAGAGATTTCAGAGAAAAGAAGGGATTTTCTGTGAAACGAATGCCTATTTGGAAGACATAAAAAAGTTGCAAGACTGTTGCTCTTAAAAATATTATGTCTTACGTTTTTCCTGTGAATCATACTAGCTGAGTGAAATGGATTTTGTCCATCTGGCTTAAAGGATTCGCTCACCACCATCTCATATATAATATAATCTGCACATGATTCTTGCAAAATTTCTTTGCGTTGTGTCTGAACTGAGCAGCTTTCGTATGTGGATTTGGTATATCGGTGCACGTGTCAAACTAATTTTACATTTTGTTACCTTTTACACGGTGCCGCACTCCTGTCAAACGCTCACAATACCTGCGGCGCATTGAAATTCATAAAATATTTGCACAGCGAAATGGGCTGCGAAGGCTAAGGCTACGGCTGGGGGCGGTATATTATGTGTCAAGTACGTTCGAATTCAAATTCAAATATTTGCCAGAGAGACGACAAACAAATAAGCAGAAATATGGTAAGCAGCAATAAGGAGCAAAAATCTTTGCCATTACCTGAGCTGTCATCTGAGCTGTTTGTTGTCTCAATACGTCTTTCAAAATTCACACGTATGGCCAGTCGGCTGCCACAGCCATAAATCGACAACGACAAATGAAATAAACACAGTGCCGGGCTAATCCTGTCTGTGTGAGTTGTTGTGCATAATAAAGTCAAGGCGAAGCCAACTTCAGCCCCGAGCGTCAACATGTCAATGAATCGATTATGATTTGTGGCAAAAGTATAGCATACTTATATGCGCCGCCTACTTGAAAACATTTTCCAGCTCAGTGGCAAGAATTTGCAAAATTTCCACTGCCTGGGAATTCGCAGGGCGACTATAAATCTTCGATTGTCTGCCCAAAGGAATCGCAAATGGTTTGCCCTTTATGAAAGTCGGTGTCCCTTGCTTTACGCCACATTTGCTGGCCTAATTGCGGCGTCTGCCAGCCAAGCAAATACCAAAAACTACCATTTCGCTTGAAATCCTCTGCGTTGCCATTGTCTGCGACATAAAAAATTTCGATCATTTTTTGCCAATAATAGTTACAGTGACCCCTGGACTAAATTTAAGCCTCAACTTAACACATTGCCCAAGTAAACTCAACCTGCTGCTTAACCTTGCCAATTAATGTGAAAAAATAGAGCCAAACATTCGCAATAAATAGCCGGAGAGAGGAAATATATTTTTAGTTGTCTTGGTCAGTTGGCTGTCGGTGCCCAGACAAGATAAATGATGCTGCTGCCAATGTGTGCCCCACATACGAGTATGTACAACTGCCACATGGATGTTTGTTATCACATGGCTGGTCATGTAAGCTGACTTTTTGCAATTGTCAGGACTTTTGACTTGTCTCAGTTGTTTTTCTCTTCTTCACTTAAGCATTCCCTTCATAATTATGTGCTATTTTTATTGTACTTGTACGAGGAGTTTAAGGTGCCATGTTTGCTTTGCTACCAAACATGCCAGCCGACACTTGGATTTTTTGCCAGTCCACACTCACAGCGACATGGAATTTATTGAGCAAGTCCCGGGCCATTCATCAGGCACATGACTCTAAGCTGGGTTTTGCCATTGACTTGCCGACAAGGACTCGCATTGAACTTGCTGCTTATTGATTTCACAGGCGACTGGTGTCTGCGTGTGCGTGTTGAAATTTTTTTTTTTTGGCAATTTTAATGTCATTAAAAGTTGCAAATGATGTGCGATAGATGGCAAATGTTGAGGCTATTTTTCGTATTTCGTATTTATGCTATTTGTGTCAGCTGCTTGAACAACCGCAGCGACAAGCCTCACACATGTACTGCGTGGCATTTTCAATTAAATTGCAAAATCAATTTCCCAAACAAATTAGCATATTCATATTTACATATTTTTGTTATGGCACCACGAGCTGAGGTCACAACAGGTGCAACAAGGGAAATTGCTCCAAATTAAAATCAGATAACAAGAAATGAGCTACAAAGGTGGAATTGTAACTACATACATACAGTGAGAGGGGAGGAGGGGGAGGGCAACCCAGTCGTCATAAGCAGCTGTGTTCGGAGGCGCGTGTCAGAGATGTTTAGCTATTGGAGCATTACCAACCAAAGTTATAACTGAAATCCGCAAGTCAGCATCCTTAAGGGCACGTGCAAGGCACTCACAACTGCCTATAGTCCTTAAGTATTGTATATATGAAATTCTTGTGCCAAATATTCTGATAATTACAATTACCGAAAAGCTGTGGAGCTGACAAAGAGGCCAACTGTAAGAGGGTAGCTCGAACATTATTTAAGAAACATTTGCATCAAAATCAATTGGAATATGTACATTAAAGCGTTCTTTTTTTAATGGAAAACTTAAGATCAGACTGTCGTCCCTTTATCTATATGATTACGGTGTGTACTTAACGTGGTAAAAAAAATTAATTAAAAAGTTAAGTTTTAATTGGTGCGACAAGGCTCTAAGGTTTTGGTTTGCCTTTGAACTACATATATTTTTGTAGTTGGCATTAGGCCCATTTAGCTGATCATTTCGATTTGCGATTACTGATTTACGACTGCTGAAATGTCTCTGCTGAATTACATTGATTGCAGGCTATAATGTATTCTGGGGCTTTAGTACTTTTTATCCATAAATATAATCATATTAATCGACACTAAAAATATCTATATAAATGCTTCCAGCAGAGGTGGGCTGACACATCAATCGGTAATCGCTTCAACTAATCATGGTTTTTGTTCGATTCCTTTTCAGCAATCGTGATTGCCAAATTTACCAATCGCAATCACTGCATACAGCAGGTAAAGTTGGTAAAAACAAACTGGAAATATTTTGACAGACTTCAAAAATGGACAAACAGAACAATGTAGTAATGTCTTGATTCTTCAAATTATATGTGTTGCTAACGACGCGTATGAGTATTTTAAGCTAAAACCCCCTAAAACTGAAAATTATCTTTATCTGTTTGACATTTTATTAACTATATATCAAAATTATTCCTTTTAAAGGGCGGCCTCTGTGAATTTGCGTAATACTCTGCAATTTTGTAATGTACATACTTTATGTTAAAGATGGTAAGAGGCACCAAACTTTCTATGTTTTTAGTTTATTTTTAATATTCCACGACTCTTGTGATAAAGTAAATTCATCTTTAATTTTGGAGTCATTATTATCGATCCTCCAAGAGAAAGTTAATGTTATTTAGAGACCCTGGTCCATCTCGAGGCTGCCTTGATAGGTTGGGACCAAAGTGCGATAGGGGAGAGGTTAGTGGGAAACTTTGGGCAATCGAACAGATGTTTGGGGACTGATTGTATTTGGGGCAGGCGTCAACGATCTCCGGGTTTATGCGGGCTAGGTAGCTGTTAAGTTGCCTGCTTTTCCCAGAGCGCAATTGTGCCAGAGTAGTTCGGGTGGCCCTGGGTAGTGTTTTCTCGCTCGGGTCAATGGGTGGTGGTCTGCCGCCGAGCACTACATTGGGCATCAGGTTGAGGATGGTGCTATTGACCATGTTTGTG
Source organism: Lordiphosa mommai (assembly GCA_018904225.1). Lineage (NCBI taxonomy): Eukaryota > Metazoa > Arthropoda > Insecta > Diptera > Drosophilidae > Lordiphosa > Lordiphosa mommai. The sequence goes on along the minus strand of JAEIFT010000620.1, from coordinate 103,474 downwards.
TGGGCCTGGTTCCTAGCCTTTACACATTTTACCTCAGTCATTATGCCTGGTTCTACCAAACCTTCAATTGATCTTAGGTCATAACGAATCGGTCTGTCCCTTCGACAAATGTGTTCGCGTATGCTCTCATGATTTGGGTGGGTTGGGTTGAGGCAATTTTTTAGGAATTGCTGGGTAAGCTGACCAGACCAGAGGTTGTAAAACCAATCGCTGTTTTTATACCCAGTACCCATAAAATGGATAAAAAGGTATCATGAAGCTGGAAGTCAGAGGGAAACATTTGCGACCCAATAATATATTTTCTTGATCAGCATTAATAGCAGAGTCGACATTGCCATGTCCGTCTGTCTTTCGGTATGAACAAAGAGATCTCAGAGATGGTAAGAGTTATAGGTTTGATGTGAATGCAATATAATTTCCTTATACCTGCGCACAGATCAAGTTTAAATGGGATTTTTGAGGCAGTCTTAGCGGATGGGCCTAGCGGAGAACGAGGACAAGACAAAGTACTTATTAGCCACGCGCAGAGAGAGTCTATGCATCTTGAACAATGAAAGACTGAGTTAGAGAAAACCAGGTGCAGCAAGACCTTGACAAGCTTGGTGTAAACGACGGGAACCAGCGCACACGAGACAGCCAATCGGTTGTGATATTGATAAATCGGGCCAAAGGGAAACAAGAAGCATTGGCGCAATCGTAAATAGTGTATTGGTTTTATTAAAGGCATTGAAGGTGAGGTGGTTGCTGAGCTAGATTATTTGACTGGTAGGAAGGTTTCTGGGGAGGACTCTTCTGAGTCGCCGTCTTACTCTACTTCATGCTTTCTTTTTTCTGCGCTGGAGTCGTCTGGCCAGTATATAGGCATAACCTTTTATTCTATTCACGTAATCAGCCTTTTCATTGACACTCTCTATGTGTCGCATGCACATATACCAGGACGCTTTCTTTTATACTATAGTTCATATTTTCTTGCATACTTCTGAAACTTCTCCAATGAGTCTACATATACGAGATATTTTAATTTATTTATACATTTTTGTCCTGAGCTGGGTAAAGCGAAATTGCCCCTCTTTTAACACAAGCACACACTCACACACACATGTGTGGCCACAATTTGGTATACAAATTACAAAATTATACAAATCAACGCCACACAATTGCTTCAATTGAACCCAGTCCAAACCCGACTTTAGTTGCGTCAAGTGGAAAAGCTAAAGCTGCTGCTGCTGCTGCTGCAGATGATGATGATGATGCCGATGTGGCTGGCAGAGATTAGAGTCACTCCAGACGCGCCATCAAAGACAAAGCGACAAAGCTCTCGACACCTGCACAAAATTATTAAGCATCTTACCCACCCCAAATGCAGGCAGAGAGCCACCCCCAAAAGACTGGGCAGGGATTGGGGAAAAGCGTGGCAATTAAGTCATTATTTCATATATAGATATACGAGTTTGTATATACACATGTACGTTTGTATGTGTATGTATTAATGGAGGCGTTTTGCAGGTGTTTAACAACTGTGCCAACAAAATGCCTCGCTGGCTGCATAAAAACTCGTTAAGCGTGTGTGCGTCTGTGGGTGTGTGTGTGTGTACACACCCCTTGTTTACTTGCTTCGTTTTTGTTGTGGTTGCAATAAAGGCATGCAAATTTATGTTTGCCCCAGCCACAATTCATATTTTTGATAAGCAATTTTCATCGCACTTTGTGGTTGTTTGCCTGTACATGTGTGTGTGTGCGAGTGTGTGCGAGTGTGGGTGTGTGTGTAATGAAATTATCAAATCATTTCTCTTAAGGGCTCCAGGACAGCTGCTTCAATTTACGTATAGTCCTCACTTTGATGCTAATTTGAATGGGAAATGTGTCATTTAAAGCGATTACAATAGACGCTTATCACGCACAGAAACACAAACACACAGCCAGATGGAATTCAGATGATATATGCTTTCCATTTCAGTAATTGTCGGAAATTACTTAAGTACATTTTTTAACTGATCTCAGCGATTGCCATTCAATTAGCCAATTAAAAGTTTCGTCAAAGCGAGGCAACTCTTCTGCTTGCCACTCAGTCATGTGGCATGTGCCGGGTGAATTGTACTTATTTTCGCTGCATTGTATGCACCGCCTAATGCAGTGTCTGGTCATGATTCCGCCCAGTTCGTACCGACCCCTAAAGCTGTGCTATAACTTCGCACTTATCGTATATCTAAGCCTGGTGCTCAATTGGCGCTTCAGCTTTAACTATGACGTTGTCTACGATTTGCTGCACGATCAGTTGTCGCGCTTGATTGATCTGATGAATTTTGTGGTTCTAGTGGCCGGTCATGCCATTCTTATTACGGAGCTACTCTGGCGCAATCGAAGTGCACAAATTGAACAGCAATTGGAGAGTCTGCGCCGCCAGCTTTGTGTCCAGCTGGGCAGGCAGGTGGACTTGGTTCGGATTCGTCGCTACTGCAATGCCATTTATGCCTCCTTGGTCATACGCTGTGTGGTTCTGCTAGTGATGACCATCTATGCTAATGCAGTAACAACCTCTTCCCAACTGCTGGTGTATGGTTTCTATTCGGAGCTGGTGCTATTTCTGCGTTTTAGTCAATTCACTTTATATATTGCCATCATAGTGGTCTTCTATCAGGAACTCAATGTGGCTGGTGCCAGCCTTCTTGTGAAGCTGCGACAAACGCGTTTCGAACGCTGGTCGGTGCGAAGTTTGTATGTGGAACGTTTGAATGCTTTACAACAGATTCATGGTCAAATTTGGCTAGTTCTACGCAATATTGAAGACAACTTTAAGCTCAGTTTAATTACGATTTTATTAAAGTACTTTGTGGACATAACGGTATTGCCCTATTGGATTTATCTGAGCATCCAGCTGAAGAAAAATGTGGCCGTAGGACTCTGTGAGTAGTTTGTTCTTTGGGCTCGGGCAGAAACTTGTGTTTCTTTGCTAGAAGTATAATTATGATTTTAATGCTTTAGATTTAAGGCTTTCAGTATAAAGACATTCGCTTGTAAGACAAAAGCTGGCACTTAAGCAGTGATCGGCATTTCAGTGACTCGCTAGCCAGAAACTTAAGCTTGGCTTTTGGCGTAATAACTAACACAATTTTGAAAATAGATGGTGCAAACCTTCTAGACATATATTTTACTCATCATTATTCATCGATCCACTATACATCATTTTCCGACCAGATGAACGATGGTTGAGTTATAAGCAAATCAAATAATTACGCTGTGCTGCAATCGTGTTCTGCTCAGTTTATTGTCAAGATCAAAAGACCATAAATGGGGTTTCAAGGAAGCTACCATTCATTTAAATCTAAGCTGAAGTAACAGCAATTTCAGCGTTAGTGAATTTTTTATTTATCTTTCGTTAAGTGAGTAATTCCCCAAGCTGACTAACAGATTACGCCACTTTCTGTTACCATTTGGCCGACGACGATTTTTGTATGGCAGCTATCTTCTTTCTATATATATAAAAGAGTTCAACCTGACTGACTGACTGATTGGTGACCGTGGCACTGCCCAAGCCGTTAGAGATTGGAAGCTGCATTTTTTACAGTAGCTTCATCTTATTCTGAAAGTAAAAACTAATGCGGGGTTTTGAAAATGTGTAAAATTCATAGAAAACTGTTGTATGAAACTTTTTTGTTTATCATCCGATCAGGTTTTAATAAAAGTTTCAACAATGCACAATGGGATGACTGGCCACAAGTTTAGTTTCCGAGCGAGTAGCTCCAAACTTATATTCAAAACTACTCATTCACAAATAGGACTTTAAATTTTGGAAAAACCTACTACAAATGGTCGGAAATAGGGCTGAAAGCTGTTGAAGAAAATACTTATGTTCTTCATCGGATCAACACCAAACTTATTTTTAAACAAATAACAAAATTTTAACGTTGTGGAAAATCCAGAAAATTGCCCAAAAATTGTTGACAACAATCCCCCTTGGGTGGAAAATGTGTTTAGCTATTTCGTCCAAACTTATTTTCTAATATACACAAATATGAAATAAGTGACTTCCAAATTTTGGGTGGGCTTCCCCAAAAATGGGAAAATGGTCGGAAAACTGTTGTTTGGCAGTCTTTCTACATAACAAAATATTAACATAGCGTTTTCATAATTTGGAAAATCAGGAAAATTAGGAAAAAAAAATATTTCTGTCTTTTATGGAAATTTCATAGAAAATTGACTGTTGTTAGAAAATCCACCCTCGTGGAAATGTTGAGTCGATTTTCAATTATTGTCCTATTTGCTTCAATCTCATATTCCCAGCTGAACATAAAACGAGAAGGCAAAGCTAACTTCGACTGTGCCGAAGTTTTAATACACTTGAAAAACTTTACTCCAACCGATTTAACTGGTCAAATATATATAGGATATAGATATCAGATATTTAAAAATTTTAAATCGATTGATAATAAAAATTTCATACCATAAAAAAACTTTTCTTAGTAAAACACATTTTCCGACCGATCGGTCCTATGGCAGCTATAGCTGCCATAGTCATCCGATCTTGATAAATTTTTTCAAAATTATGTGAAAGCTTATAAAACTTATATATACCAAGATTGGGGACGCTACGATAGAAAACAAAAAAGTTTTTCTCACTAGAAGTAGTTTTTTGACCGACCCTTTATATGGCAGCTATATGCTATAGTCATCCGATTTTGATAAATTTTTTTCAGAATTATGTGAAAGCATATAAAACTAATAAATACTACGATTGGTGATGCTACAATAGAAAACTAAAAGTTTTTCTCACTAGATCTAGTTTTTTGAACGACTTTATATGGCAGCTATATGCTATAGTCATCCGATTTTGATAAATTTTTCCAGAATTGTGTGAAAATATATAAAACTAACAAATACTAGATAGTGAGCTACGATGGAAAACAAAAAAGTTTTTCTCACTAGAACTAGTTTTTGGACCGATCGTTCCTATGGCAGCTATATGATATAGTCATCCGATCCGGCCGGTTCCGACATATTAGTTGCGTGCAGTAAAAGAAGACTCTGTCAAATTTCAGCTCGATAGCTTTAAAACTGAGAGACTAGTTCGCGTAGAAACAGACAGACAGACGGACAGCAGACAGAGACGGACGGACGGACAAGCGGAAATGAACTCGGCTCGTCGTCCTGATCAAGAATATATATAGTTTATGGGGTTGGAAATGAATATTTCTATGCGTTACAAACTTCTGGGCAAAATTAATATACACTTTTCAAGTGTATAAAAATATGAAATGCATCGCTTTTAAATTTTGGAAAATATTCCAAATTTATTTCTAAGAAAACTATTTTCTTCAGTTGTATGTTCTTCTATTGATATTTCAAGTTACCCTTTCATTGCAGATTGCACGACCGAGGAGCTGTGTAAGCTCATGGAAATCATTGTCCCCTGCTGGCTTTGCAGCCGCTGCGATTTGATGCAGCGCAAGTTTCGCTCCCTATTCCACGGTGTCTCCACAGATCGACAAAATGTTCAGTTAAATGCTGCTCTACTTCGGATTACCATGCAGTTGGGTCAGGAGAGTTATCAGGTCAGTGCTGGCGGATTACTCTTCATTGGCAACGAAATGCTGGGCAAGGTGAGTAATTTAATATTATTGAAGATTCCTCCAGTTAATCTCTCTCCTTTTTAGTTTCTATTTGGCATGGTTAGCTACATAGTAATATGCATACAATTTCGTATCAATTATGTGGCCAGAAACGAAAAACAGTTGCTGCCTAATTGTAATTAACAAAGCATAACTGCGTTATTTGCTTAGTCTGGCTTGAAACAGGTGTCAAAGTCCACATCAGCCGGCTGGCTTATCGATTTGTGACTTCAAGTGTTTCCCCCCTCTGCCACTGGCAGGACCATCCGTGTGCTTATTAAATCAAAGCCAATTAAATAAATTAGCCAATTTCCACAAATTTGATGACTGCTCGTGCATAAACGAAAAAGGACAAGCGGCAGCTGGACATCAAACTCTTGTGCACATAATTATTCATGCTTAAAAATTCTATTATAAACTTTTGGCGCACGGCCACTGACCAGGCGTGAGTAGTCGAAGCTCTGCTTCAAGGACAAGGAGACATTTCGTGCTGCTGTTTGGGTTTTGCTTGCCACGCATGAACAACCTGTCACGGAGGAGGCCTATGAGTAGTGTGTGTGTGTGTGGGTGTGTGTTTGGGAATACTGTTAAAGTTTGCGCCTCCAGCAAGGACCGTTTCCCATTGTTGTTGCCATGCACAGATTCGTGTTCAAGTGAGCATGCATAATTCTTCACAAATTCTTCATATGTGCGCACGACTTGAGTATTGGCCTATGAAAGCCGGCCAGCTGATGAATGAATCGAATCAAACTGAAACTCTGCTCAAGTCAGAAATTATGCTGTCAGCGAAAGTAGTTTTTCATTTTCCCCTCTCTCTCTCTCTTTAAAGTTGTGCCCCTAAGACTGCCACTGGCAAATTAGGATTCATTATGCTTCAGTTGTTGGCTGTCATATGCAACATGATAAGGCACTTTGGCCAACTGACATTCTGACTTAACAAATTTCAATATTAAGGGCAAACAGTGGGCATACCCTAAATTTTGCAGACAGCTCATAAACGCTTCTTCTTCTCTCGTTGCGCGGAAATCAGAATTTAATTTTCCAACTACCTACAGTTGATTGGATTTATCATTTCCTGTGGTTGGCAACTCAAACAGTGTTAAGTCATTTAAAATTAAGTCAGCAAAAATAACTTAAGTTCTCCATGGTAACTCAAAAGCAACTAACACCTGGCCCAGGACCGTCATATCGAAGCAAAACGTTATTAGATCTTTCCTTTGACTTTTTTTGTTGTTGTTGGCCTATATTCAAGCCACAACACTTTGGCTCTATGGCAAATAATAAAAAGGAACTCATAATCGTCTCATAAAAATCAGATGTGCACACGCACATTAATGCCGAGTGGAGCAGGAACATCAAGCAAAGGCACACTGGCCTCCAGCAGCATCAGGCATCTATCTGTGGGTTTTGACATAGACAATGACGGCGTTGGCACTGACACACACACACACACACATAAAGAGTTTTATAGGGACACGTAGTAAGACAGTCGCTTGCCACGTTGTGAAGTGGAGGAAGCTCGTGTCTGTCTATATGTGTGTGTGTGTGTGTGTAGTTATTACTTTTATGAAGCATGTGATTACATTTTATTTTTAATGCTTTTAGTAAAATGAGGTTAGTACACACTTGGTTAGCGACAAATTACATTCTTTTTGCTTTTTTTTTTCTACCGTTTTGCAAATGCGTTTTATTAAATTTTTCAAACTTTTAGAGTTTTGCAGCATTTCTGAACATGTTTGCCCAGCTAATTGGCCTGCCATTGACAGGCACACAATTAACTTCCGCTTCCGGTTATGATTGGTCCCAACCAAAGTGAAGCCAAGCGGTCAAGCATGCCCAGCTGAGGGCAAAGCTTCGGATTGCACATGTTCTATATGTATATATAGTTAACTGTTTGCATATTAATGACAATCAAACCCGCAATCTGGCAGCCTCGCAGCATTGCACATTGCACTCTCATCGTGTACGTACTCATTATGCATTGATGTGCAAGCAAACAGAATGAGCGATAAATTCTAGATAATATTCAGGACCATCTTCAACACACAGACAAATGGCCTTGGCTGTTAATCGTGTGCTGGACAATTGTGGAGAAATTTATTTGTCAGTTAAGTGAGAAACAAAAGGCCAGCTGAAGTAGTTCGCAGGGTGTTTTAGTATATAACAGCTGCAGGGAATTGCATAAGTATAATAAACTGTCGCCAGTCATTCATCAGAAATAAAAGTACTTTGCTTGTTGACCAACTGTCTCAACTGACAAATGATATTTTTTTGCATATTTAATAACTCTGCCCACAACTTTCACAAATATCAGTTAACCTAACTGAAAATAACTTCTTAATTGCCTTTTTCCACTGGCACAGAAGAGTGACGAGAATTGAAAGCGGCAAATAAAAAATTGAATTATAATCCCTAGCTACATCATATTTCTTATTTAATTAAAACAGCAATCCAGCCAATGCTCTAAGCAAGAGTAAATGAGGTCAATAGGAAATTGAGCCATCTTCAACTGGCAATTTTATGGATTTGCTGACCATTCATATTGTTGTACATTTGCGAATAATACGCTGTCCGTTTAGTCAGCATTTTTACATATTTATACAAACAAAAGTTTGCAAAGAGTAAAGGGAACAAAATATAAGAACAAACGCTTTCTTATGGCAGGTATTTAGTATTATTTTATTTGGGGTATTCACGACCCCCCAGTTGAACTTCGAAATTGTTGAACAACAACAAAAACCACTGGCCTGAAATTCCACTGCAAAGCAGACTTACACATTTAACATTAATGCTAAGTATCCACTTCAACAAAATTGGTGCCAAATCAAAAATCTCCATACAAAATTTTGTCACAAAAAATTTTTGAACATTTCCAAAAGGGTATACAAGCTGTGTCACAACTAAATATAGCCATGCCTTCCAGTTATTTATGCTGCCTACACGATGCCGCAACTGTCGACAACCTGCAGCTTCTTTGGACAACTGCCAGCAAATAGTAATAAGGACAAGAAAATGTTGACCAATATTTCAGTTTTGTACTTAAGCTGGAGATTTGCGGTTTATTGTAAAATATAAGGAAAAGTGGTCTAAGGTAGCCAGGCACCTGATTTGTTTATTTGCAGCAGGCATTTTTCACAACTAGTGACACATTTGGTAGCTGAGGCATTAATCGAGAAACACAATTTGCAAATATTAGTTGGTATAAGTAAGTTCATAAATATGCATTGAATATAGCTAATTATTGGACAAGTAACTGGGTGCACAGCAAGTCAAGTGTTTGTTGCTGCAACATGTTGTCAACAACAACGACACGCCCTGCCTGTCAACATGCAGATGCTTCAACTGCACATTATGAATTGTGTCCCCCCACCTTTAAGATGGGCCAAGTTCTGATTTGCAGACGCACAAAAGCTGCAAAATTGCGTTTGTCATTGTTCCGCGTTTGCTTTGTTTTTGGCCAGCATTGTGTGCCAGATAAGGTAAAGCTGTGGATTGTGAGGGTTCTGTTTTCTTTTTTATTTATTTCCTAAAGCAACTTGTCACCAAGAATGCGCACTGTTAACTGATCTTTGTGCCAAAGTGCCTGCCGTAGATTGCAGTTGACCCGCCCACACGAATTTTTCGCAGTTGGCTAGCCAAGAACCATTAGCATTAGCACCACTAAATAGAATATTTGGCTTAGCTCCAGACAGCACCCGCTGCCAAAATATTTTCTTTTATATGCATTTAAGCTCAATTTTTGTTGAGAAAACACAGATAATTCGGCTATTTCTTTGATGGCTCTTCAATTAAATTCCATTTTCTTGCACCCAATTTGTTTACTCGAGATCAAAGTGAAAAGAAAAGTCAAAATATGATGTAAATATAAATAATTTATTGAGACGTTGCCAAATATAATAGAAAGCGTACACAGAGAAATTTAAAGTCATTTTCCAAATACCCAGACTAAATCGGGGTAAAGTTTGTTTAGAATAAGTTGAAAACTACTAAAGCCGTTGCACATATTTCTCAAAATTATATCTCTTCTAGAATTAATAATTTGAGTTTATGGTACAAAAAAGGCTGATTTAGTTATTTTTAAGCATTTCAATCGAATATACAACAGTGACATCTGGAAGTGTCTTGACCCCAGCAGAACTAAAGGGTACCTTAAGGCGCAATGGTTAATAAGCAGTTACTAGCGAATTCACTAGAGAAAAGGGGTCAACGATTTCCATAGGTGGAAAAATATTGTATAATTATAATATTATTAATTTTGCCCAGATGTTTGTAACGCATAGAAATATTCATTTCCGACCACATAACCTATATATATTTTTGATCAGGACGACGAGCTGAGTTCAATTCCGTCTGTCCGTCCGTCCGTCTGTCTGTTTCTACCAAACTAGTCCCTCAGTTTTAAAGCTATCGAGTTGAAATTTTGCAATTATTTCTTTTTACTACACGCAACTAATATGTCGCGAACCGGCCGGATCGATGACTATATCTTATAGCTGCCATAGAAACGGTCGATCAAAAAAACTAGTTCTAGTGAGAAAAACTTTTTTTTTCAGTGTAAATCGGTAATTAGTTCATAGCTTACACGTTTCTGGAAAAATTTATCAAAATCGGATGACTATATCTTATAGCTGCCATAGAAACGGTCGATCAAAAAATCGTGTTCTAGTTAAAAAAAACTTTGTTGTTTTCCATCGTAGCCGCACAAATCTTGGTGTATGTTATATATGTTTCCACATAATTGTGAAAAATTTATCAAAATCGGATGACTATATCATATAGCAGCCATATAAAAGGGTCGGTCAAAATAGTTCTAGTGGGAAAAACTTTTTGTTTTCATCGAATCGTCACCAACGTAGTATATATTAGTTTTATATGCTTCCACACAATTTCGAAAAAATTTATCAAAATCGGACCCCAAAAACTATAGCATATAGCTGCATATCAACGGTCGAAAAGACTAGTTCTAGTGAGAAAACTTTTTGTTTTCCGTCGTAGCGTTACAAATCGTGGTTATATCCGTTTTATATGCTTCCGACAATTCTGGAAAAATTTCTCAAAATCGGATGACTATACATATAGCTGCATACGGTCGGTCCAAAAACTAGTTCTAGTGTGAAAACCTTTTTGTTTTCCATCGTAGCGTCACTAATCGTGGTATAGATTCTTTGTATATGCTTCCACATTATTCTGGAAAAATGTATCAAAATCGGATGACTATAGCATATAGCTGCCATAAAAACGGTCGGTCTAAGAACTAGTTCTAATGAGAAAAACTTTTTTGTTTTTCATCGTAGCGTCACTAATCTTGGTATATATTAGTTTTATATACTTCCACATAATTCTGGAAAAATTTATCAAAATCGGATCACTATATCATATAGCTGCCATAGGAACGATCGGTCGGAAAATAAGTTTTAGTGAGAAAAACTTTTTGTTTTCCATCGTAGCGTCACTAATCTTGGTATATGATTGTTTTATATGATTTCACTTAATTCTGGAAAAATGTATCAAAATCGGATCACTGTAGCATATAGCTGACATAGAAACGGTCGGTCAAAAAACAAGTTCTAGTGAGAAAAACTTTTTTGTTTTCCATCGTATCGTCAGCAATCTTGGTAGATATTAGTTTTATATGCTTTTACAAATTTTTTAAAAACTTTATAAAAATCGGATGACTATAGCATATAGCTGCCATAGGACCGATCGGTCGGAAAATGTGTTTTACCAAGAAAAGTTTTTTTTATGGTATCCTATTTTTATTATCAATGATTTAAAATTTTTTAAATATCTGATATCTATATCCTATATATATTTTACTGGTTAAATCAGTTGGAGTAAAGTTTTTCAAGTGTATTAAAACTTCGGCACAGTCGAAGTTAGCTTTGCCTTCTCGTTTTCTGCTACAATTGTTTTGTTTTGTATTTGAGAAGGCAAACTAAATTTACCATAATTTCTCTTCGTTTTGTTAATTCTTTCTGCATGATGCAGACGAAGGTATTTTTCATTTCTTGAAAGGCCTAAAGCATGATTTCCTGATGATAGGGTCAGTAAAGTTTCGAAAGTCTCCTGAAAAAAATAAAATAAAAATTGACTTAGTCAGAATCATCATTTCTAGCTTTCTTGTTGACTTGTAGCGCTGATAATAGTACAATTTATTTGCTTACCTTACTTTGACACCGGGCTTCCTTCCATTTTGTTTTTTCAGTGCACGGAAATGAAAAGGCAGACACACAAGCGCACACACACACACACGCACGCACATCAGAATGTTTATATAACTGCAATCAGCTCCCTTTGGCTTCGAGTGTGCTCACAACGCAATGATTGATACATTTTCAATTTATAGTTTATATTTTTGCTTTCCAATTTCATTTACTCCCATTTGGCAATTTGAAAAGAAATGAAACCGCAACAAGAATGTGTGATTTTCAATATTTGGAAAAAGAAAACTACTTAATTTAAGCCTTGCTGCTACAAACACACTTTATTCAACTGCTCAATCAACGACAGCTACCAAAAATCGAGAAATCGAGAAATCGCTTTATCTTCTATCACAAGCAACCTCAACCGAGAACGCTATGGCCACAAAATACAGCAAATAACACTTTGACACAACATTGTCATAACTCTTTGTATTTCAGCATTATTTTGTTCGTTTTCTGTCTAAGCTAAAGGACGGGAAAAGAGCACGAACGTTCGGGCAATATAAACAAGGCAAAAGCTTTGGCCCTAAACGATTCTTCGTGGATGCCATGCAAGTTGTATTTTTCAATATTGTTTTTCCATGTGATTGAAGCACAAACATTATTAGCATACTCCCTGCTGAAGCCGTTGTCTCTGTGCCCCTTACCGCTCTCTCGTGGCTGCCATGCGTTTACATACCAGTAGTTTCGCCCTACATTATGTAAACATACATACATCAATAACCTTGTACATTGTAATGCACTTGGCTCGCCGGGCGAGTGTTCTATATACCCAGGGCTCTCCTCCACATCCAGGAGCAGATGCCGCAATATGCTGGCATTGTCATGTATTGTTGTTGTTGCTGTAATGAAGCCAGGGCATAACAAAACATGACTGTGGGCATTATTTACTCAAAGCATTTTGTTTTGTTTTTATGCCCATGCCAAGGGTATTGTTACTATGTCAAATCGTTTGTGTTCGTTTACAATAATAAAAATAAAGGATCTGAATGGCTATTCCATAATTATAATTAAAAAGATGGTAGACCTACAAGCGGAGGTGGTTACAGCAAAAATTGTAAAATAAATTATATAATTACTTACGTTACCAGGGATTGGGCATAAAAGCATAAACCTTCCTGAATCTAAACTGAAAGTAGCAGCTACCCCAATTCTAAGAAATAAAAAAGGATAATTGCTTACCACAAAAACAAAGCGAGATCAATTATGAAGCCAGAAGCCAAACAATTTACTGTATGAGATGTCGCATCTAAGTATTAATAACAGAGTAAGCAAACGACAACATTATTTAGTTTTTTGCTTCTGAAACAAACTCGATCTGCGTATGGTATACAACTACTTACATGCCAAAGCATGTGGCACTATCTTTTATAGTTTCTGAGATGAAGGCGTTCATACAGACAAGCTTTTGACACTGATCAACAATATACAGTCTCCACCAATAGAATAGGACACCCCTTATGTCGGTTTTATATTGACCACTGCTTCCAAACCAAGCATGCTAGAGACTTAATTTTTTTTTAAATTAAAGGTTATTTAACTGTTGCAAAATATCCAGAAGAAAGACTTAGCGACAAAGTTGTAACTATTAACAAATAATTATTTACCCAAAATCTAACATACTTGGGGTCCTAATTTTGCACCATTTGAATAGAACATTGATCGTTATCCTTGGCACGTGGACTCATATATTTCTTTAATCGATCTTTTTTGTTATTTTAGATTATTTAATTTAAAAAATATATATATATACTGGTTCGGGTGGTGGTAAAGCTTTAAACGAGGCGGAAGAAGAATCAAATAAAGCCTTACATTACGTTGACCGATCTTTGATCAAAATAGCTTAAAAAAATCAAGAGAAGCCGACATGTAATAACCATATTTTGAATAAATGAGTCTGAACATGGAGAAAACATGAAAGGCAGTACACACAGTAAAGCTTACTAATTGGAGAAAGGTGACTTATATAAAGAAAAACGTTAAATTCTCTCTACCCTTTGTCAAAAATCAGAAATTTTGGTGTTAAAGGCAGTTTCACAACTAAAAAGATAAAAAACGAGAAGGCAAAGCTAACTTCGACTGTGCCGAAGTTTTAATACACTTGAAAAACTTTACTCCAACTGATTTAACCGGTAAAATATATATAGAATATTGATATCAGATATTTAAAATTTTTAAATCATTGATAATAAAAATTTGATACCATAAAAAAAACTTTTCTTAGTAAAACACATTTTCCGACCGATCGGTCCTATGGCAGCTATATGCTATAGTCATCCGATTTTGATAAATTTTTTCAAAATTATGTGAAAGCATATAATTCTAATATATACCAAAAATGGGGGCGCTACGATAGAAAACAAAAAAGTTTTTCTCACTAGAAGTAGTTTTTTGACCGACCGTTTATATGGCAGCTATATGCTATAGTCATCCGATTTTGATAAATTTTTTCAGAATTGTGTGAAAACATATAATACAAATATATACTACGATTGGAGACGCTACGATGGAAATCAAAAAAGTTTTTCTCACAAAGACTTATTTTTCGACCGATCGTTCCTATGGCAGCTATATGCTATAGTGATCCGATTTTGATCAATTTTTCCAGAATTATGTGGAAGCTTATAAAACTAACATATACCAAGATTAGTGACGCTACGATGGAAAACAAAAAAGTTTTTCTAACTAGAACTAGTTCTTAGACCGATCGTTCCTATGGCAGCTATATGATATAGTCATCCGATCCGGCCGGTTCCGACATATTAGTTGCGTGCAGTAAAAATAAGACTATGTGCAAAATTTCAGCTCGATAGCTTTAAAACTGAGAGACTAGTTCGCGTAGAAACAGACAGACGGACAGACGGACAGACAGACGGACAACGGACAAGCGGAAATGAACTCAGCTCGTCGTCCTGATCAAGAATATATATAGTTTATGTGGTCGGAAATGAATATTTCTATGCGTTACAAACTTCTGGGCAATATTAATATACACTTTTCAAGTGTATAAAAACATGAAGAAGTCTACTTTTAACCCGCCTCGAAGGCCACAACTCCTTATTTTTTGTCTCGCAAATATGACCTGTACTTTCACAATTATATTCCGTCGAATAAAAATTTAGTATATTAATTTCATGATCTTCGAACAGAAACTCATTATTTGGACTGACCACATATCAAAATTGGAGTTGTGATGGTGTGGGAAAGCAATTCGTATTATAACTCCGGAAAATTGTGAAGTTTTTAAACTGGCCGATTTACTTACTGCATTTGAACATCATCAAAAATGTCTAGGGAAGGTAGACACGTCAAGTATATAAGTCAGGACAACAATATTCAGTTATACCTGAACTAATCCAAGCCATAGTATTAGCTTTAAACTCGATTTCTTTTAATTATTTGGGCAATTTAAATAAATCCCTTCCAAACCGGATTTGTGAAGTTTTGGAGCTGAAAGGTTGCTCTACTGACTTTTAAATTTAAAAATAAAAACTCGTTCTAAATGTACCGAAAATCATGTTTTTCGTTCTCAATAGTAGGTAAGTCCGCTTTTTCTTATACTGAGAGAACGGCAAGCTTAAGATTAAAACGCTATTATTGGACCGGACGCTTCGCCTTTAAGAACCAACTGGACTTATTTTAAGAAACAATTTTATTACTGACCTCCCCCGTCGCACACTTTCTTCACTTATAATCCCTCATCTAAATCAAATGCAGTAAGCAAGTTTTCTAATATTGAAAAGTTTTTTTTTTATTTCTCTAGGACTCAAACCTGGTGCTCTTTCACGTTTTTGTATATAACAAAAGTCTAAGACAGTTCCACCAACGTACCAAGTTAACATGTTGTGCCTAAGCTCAGAGTTAGGCTGAGTTCACATTGTTCGACGCATGAGACATGACAATCTAGTAGGCCCTTACGTTGTCTTGTTTTCATTGTCAATAGCTTGTCATTTGACATTCAAAACAATACAACAAATAGGGTTACTAGATTATCATGTTCATCATCAATTGGTTCCTATTCAATTGGTGGGGAGTGTATATTCTTTATAGGGTCACAAATGTTTCCTTCTGTCTGTTACATACATTTGCTTAAACCATGATACCCCTTTTACCCATTTTTATGGGTACAGGGTACAACATGTTAACTTTCTCAGCTCAATTAGCCAACTTAATGTTAATGTTTAACATTTTATGTTTATAATAAACTTTTGTGATTTAATTTAAGATTTTTAAATAATACTTGCTCCGATTAATGGGCATATCGTAGTTGGTACGGCCAACTTTAATTTACGCTCTCGTTTTACATGTCTTCTCCCAGTTTTTATCTGTTAACAATATATGAAATTATGTAAACCTCATCAAATTGCCTCCTAATGGTAATTTGATGCAACTAATTTGATAACAAATTCAATTTCAAAGTGCCAAAACTCTGTGCATTTGCCTTACCTCGCCTGGCTTTTAGCTTTGGTCGAGATTTTAACAGCACATTAGCACAGGCAAACAGGACGGGGCTGCCAGTAAACAGCATACATCCTGTGGCAGGACTCATGTAATTTGCAAAAGTTCAAAGTTTAACAAACTGTTACGGGAAATGCTAATGGCAATGCTGGACTAGAAGTATTTGCTGTTGTTGGGAAAATGAAATGCAATTAAAGCGAACAAATAACGCATTTGATTTGTCCATTTTTGGCAATTAGTATGACCAACTTATGTGTGTATAATGCGCGGAAGTTAGCCAGAGAAAACAAAAGTGCAGTTATTTATGCATGCATAATGTGTACACGGCAAATGTGAATCAGATTCACATGGCATCTACTTACTTATTTTGGCTTTGGAAGTCAGTGCGCCTGGGTGCGTTGTCTCCCCTTCGTGTGCACTTTTGATTTCCTTAAGCTCTGACAATTAAAGGACGCTTTCTTGCCGGAGCACTCGGCTATTATTTCAGGCAAGTGCACCACTTACAAGCAACCCGAAAACTTTTTAATACGCTTGCGAAATTCTGCTAAAATTGCAAGTTAAATAAGTACAAGGCACAAGGATGACACAACGATGCCAACTCGGAGTAAAGCAAACACTCAAATAGTAAAAAAAAACTCTCAATTTAATTTCCTTCTCAAGTCAATTCAACTTTTGTGCAATTTGCCTGGCAACCGACAGAAAAGAAGCCGAAAGTTTGATTGCAATTGAGACAAATATGCTGTGTGCAAGTGTGTGAGGTCTTCTGGTTAGCCAGAAGCTGTGCCACGCTTGCCAATAATAAATGTCCTGGCACCTGTGCCCAAAAACTTTTGAGGCTTTGATGGCATGCGATGCATTTTATAGATTTCCTATGCAAAAAAAAAAAGGAATGACTTTAGCCTGCTGGGCTCAAATTGTATTTCATGCAGCTCTGCATTTAATTGAATTATCAGGGGCAAAGGAGAAGAAATCGGATTTTTGGCTTTTCCCTCCCATTTTTTTTTTTTTTCAGAACCCAATCACAGCGCGATACAGTTTCTTCTGTCAAAGACAGTTGCAGGCCTAGTTGCTGCATTGACAATTTGAACTTTCATGATTGCATTCGATGGCACAAAGACAGCCGCATTTAACTCAACACGAATAGCTCGCTTCCGCTGATGCTTACTTATGCGAGTGTGTGCACACCTTAATCAAATACGCATGTTCATTAAACTTTTTCAATTTCAAACCTTTTGGGATGACAAGTTTTGCGGTCTCGTACGACAACTCATTAAAGTTGCATGGCAACAAAGTTGTCCACAACTTGCTTACTCCTTTACGCACTCTCACTCGAAACTGAAACTGAATCTGAAACTGAAACCGAGACTGAGACTGAGACTTATACTCAAACTCAAATGGCATGCCATAAATTTAGACCCCAAACATGCACAAAAAAGGCGGTATGAGAGCGAGTATGCGGTACACAATATGCAAATGAAATTATTGAGGGAGCATTAAAGAGCCACAGGAATGCATTAAAACTCAAACCTGGACCGAGAGTGGGTGAGAATAGAGTGCTCGGATATGCTACGGCCAGCTTTTGTTAAAGGGTTGGAATGTGGTACAAACTTCGTTTGCGTTATCATTAGCTTTCCTCAACTGCTTCATATTAAAATACTAGAGAAAAGCTTACGAGATTAAGCTACACTATGGGTTTTCCTAGCTCGTCAGTTTGGAAGAGTTCATTATTATAATTATAAGGCATTTCTCATAGATTAGGTTAGAGCTAGAGGCACCAAATTTGAAAAGAAGACTCCTTATAAATGCAGGCAGAACAAATATATTTTATATTTTTGAGAAAACCCATTTGAAAAAAATCGAGAAAAAAACATTTTTCTATAAATTTTGTATGTTGATTGTTCAGATAAATAAAATAAATCAGCATTATCGATTTACCAAGTTTGGTTACGTAGCCTACTTTTCCTCGAGAATTTAATATGATATTTACTTGAAACTTTTAAAAATGTCAATTTAACAAGACCTCCCAAAAGTATGCTATATAATATATATATATCATCTCTCTCTACATATAAAAGAGTTTGTCCTGACTGACTGACTGATTCATTGGCAATCAACGCAGAGCCTGAACGGTAAGAGATAGAAAGCTGAAATTTTCACAGAAGTTTCCTTATGAGTTGTAAGTGAGCACTAAGGCGGGGTTTTGGAAAATTCCATTCCTAAGGGGTGGAAAACTCCCGGAAAAGCTACTATGGGAAAAATTTTGGTTTTCATCCGATTGACTTGAAATTTGGTTTGTAAGTAAAGAAAACGAAATAATTGGACACCTGTTTCCCAGATTTCGGAAAATCCGACCACAAGGAAAATGGCCGGAAAATTCTTCATGGAAAAAACTATTTTTCATCCGATTGACTTCAAACTCGGTTTGTAAGGATGGTAAGCAGAATAATTAGACTTGAGATTTTATGATGATGGAAAATCCGGCCGAAAAGTCGGGAAATTCCCGGAAAATTCCATATAGAAAAAACAATTTTTCATCCGTTTGGCTTCAAACTCGGTTTGTAAGGGTAGTATGCTAAGTAATTGGACATGTGATTTTTTGTTGGTGGAAACTCCGCCCACAAGGAAAATTTCCGGAAAATTCTATATGGTAAAAACTATTTTTCATCCTATTGACTTCAAACTTGGTTTGCAGCGATAGTATAGAAAATAAGTTGACATGAGATTTTCCGATGTTGGAAAATTCGCCCCAAGAGTGGGGAAATGCCTGGAAAATTCTATATGGAAAACACTATTTTTCATCAGATTGACTTCAAACTCGGTTTGTAAGGATAGTATGCAAAATAAGTGGACAGGAGATTTTCAAATGTTGGAAAATCCGCCCACAAAGAAAATACCCGGAAAATTCTATACGAAAAACTATTTTTGATCCGATTGACTTCAAACTCGGTTTGCAGCGATAGTATACAAAATAAGTTGACATGAAATTTTTCGATTGTGAAAAATCCACCCACAAGGAAAATTGCCAGAAAATTCTATATGGAAAACATTATTTTTCATCCTATTGACTTCAAACTCGCTTTGTAAGGATAGTATGCAAAAGAATTAGACATGAGATTTTCCAATGTTGGAAAATCCGCACGAAAAGTCGAAAAATTCCCGTAAAATTCTATATGGTAAAACCTATTTTTAATCCGATTGACTTTAAAATCGGTTTGTGAACACATTATAGAAAATAATTAGACATTTGATTTCTCGGTGGTAGAATTTCCACCCACAGGCAATAATAATGGTGGGCGTATTGCGGTTCAGTGACAATGGCTATTTGTGAGCCGATCTGGGCCAATTAAATAGGATAAAGTTTTTAGCTTTGCGCATACTCACCCTCAAGGTCGGATAATGGGTGCCGGGGGTGGTTTCAGCGTTTGTACGCTTAATGGGCCAACTAGGTGGAAAATAATTTACTCATTTCTGATGGTCGGAAAATGGGGGACGGGGGTGGGATCATTGCCAAACGTTTTTTTTTTCATCATTTTGGCGGCTATACTGATGGTGGCGAAGCGAAGCGCGCCGGGTTATATGCTAGTTGCTATATATATCATTGATCAGGGAGCAAGTTTTCTGCTAAAATATATAATAATATATACGTTGTGGGAGATTTGAGGTCCATCCGAATGAAGTTGACAGTTAAAATTTTAAACTGGAAATTGAAAAAAAAATCGAAATTTAAAATTCCCATTAAAGAAAAACGATATTTGTTATCCGCCTGCATTTTGGTCACATCAGCTGCTATCTGTCATTGATATTTGCTATACCAAATCAAAGACCACACCGTCACAGCCGGCTGTCAGTTGGAGTCTGATCCCATTTAATTATAAAACGCCGCAAATTATGCCACACCCAGCTCGCCCTCGTTTGGCAGTTGGCATTTGGCACGCGGCTAAAGCTAAGCCTCAGCCTCAGTCTGACACGTCGACGTGGCACTTACCCACTTTTAATGAAAATGCCCAGCATATGTGTGTGTGTGTGTGTGTGGTTGGGGTCAGGTAAGTTGCACTGACAGTCAAAACTGACACGCACACGCACATTTTAAGGCCGGGTCGAGTGGTGCCGCTCATCTAGAGGGGGGTGGAGTAGTAGGAGGTTTGACTGTGATAAGAAAGTGTCAACACAAACGTGACAAAGCTACAAATGTTTAATTTTTATGACTATGGTTTTGGGGGTGGATTCTGTGGTGGTTGGCGCGTGCCCAGCCGCTTAACTCAACTTATTTACAGTTGGCAAAGGATTGGAGTTGGCCTCATGGCCACATTTGGTCAAGCGCAGACCACAGCCTTTCAGTTTTTGTGCCGAAAATCACGTTTTTACCGTAAACATGTTGCAAAGTTCGCGACAGTTTTTATCTTGTGGGCAGAAAAACGGGCCAGGCCAAAGCGGCGAGAACGTGTCGCGTGGGTGGGGATGGTGGCAGCTGAGGCAAAAGTGAAATATTTAAATTTAGTTTGGGGACTAAACAAGCTAAACATAAACAGTGTTGTCTTGTATGGCCTTTTTAAAAATGTGTCCTAGTAAATTTTAGCGATGCAGATTTTGTGTTGTTTATGGGTGAATAATATTGTTGGTTTCTAAACTGTGTCTTTCATTGTGAATGTAAAATGGATGCCATCTTTTGAAAGTTTTTGCAATTATTGCCTCATTTTGTCGTTTCTAAAGCTTAAAATTGCTGTCCTGTTTGGGATAATTTAATTTACAGCTCAGGAACAGTAATCTATATCAAGTAGAGTCAAATCAAATGTATTAATTTCCAAACATACTGACTTGATGGAGCATTTTAACTCGAAACTTAACTTAACTCGAAAACACTATTTTTGAGTTAATAATGCTGAAATATTTTTCTTGTCGTATTCTATCTTGTGGCAAATATCTGTCGTAAGAGCTACTTATCTCTGTTGGGCCAACTCACTTATGACACCCAAATTAATTTATTCATGCATTAAAAACGTCAAAATTTAATGTAGATATGGGTTTTGTTTCAATAAAACCATTAAAGCACTATTTGGACTCGATTTTCTATTACAAACAAAACAGATTGAAAACTTTGAACGCGATTTGATATGTCTTATCATTTTGCCTAATCTGTTTACAAACCGAAGTTAACTCTTCTCCATTTTGATTTCGAAATATCAAATTTACAATTGATAAATATGATTTTTGGCCTTACCACAGAATCATAACATTTTTGTTCAGTGCATCGTTGGGTCATAAATGAGCTCAGCGTTATATTTATATTTAATGCAAATGGTTGGAGACATGAGACAAAACATTTCATTACATTTTGTGAGCATTTTTCCTCTTGGCTAACTTAATTTCTATGCAAGTTTTTAGCTCTCAACCAGCCTTTGTTTTTCGGCTAACAATTTTAATGCGCTGACACACACACACACACATGCAGAGACGAGTCACACACACACACACACAATTTGGGCATAATGAATGTGCAGCAACATTTTTGATGGCGCCCGCTGACAACAATAAATTACTTTTGGCTTTAAACGAAAACCATTAGCATAAAACTTGGCAACAACAACACAGCCAGCCGCAACATCAGCAGAAGGCAGCAACAACATCCTTTTAACGCCGCTACTAGGCGTATGCGCAATATTTGTCTGGCTCTAATTTTAGCCAACAATTTGCCAGCACTTACATGATTAAATTGCAGCCTCGATGCTGGGGCAAAACTTTTCAAATATGCGAGCCTTTTAATTAACTTGCTGGCACTTGGAGCACATATATTTCCCATTTTTCTCCCTCTATTAAGCGTTTCATAATTTCATGCAGTAAACTTGCTAATTGCGCCGCCTTGCTTCCTTTTTCTTGGCACTCCACTCCACTCAACTGGATGCGCTGTGCCGCCCTTTCGCCAAAGTGCCCAGCCACCAGCAGACCAAGTCTTGAGCCGACAAAAGCTGCCAAAATATACAAACCAAAGGACAAGAAGAAAAAAAAAGGCAAAGGACAGCAGAGCAGTGGAGAGAATTAGTTGCCCCAAAGTGTTTTCCGTTTTTAATATATCCAACAACTTGGTAAAAAGTTGCTGCCGGGTCACTTGGACACGGCTCGTTGCTTGGCTGCTTGGCTGCCGGGTCACTTGCTCAATTTCCGCCTTTAATTAAATGAACATTAGAGAGTCTGGACGACTGGCCACCTGCTGGCATTGCACTGGTCCCAATCGCTTCGCCTACCTTACATGCAGTTGGATTTAAAGTTTAAAATTAATTTTTAGCCAGCTTGATTGTTTCGGTGTTTTTAATAGCTGTAAATATTTATGAACTTTTAGTTTAAACAAACAAACAAACAAACAACAGCCGGAGCCAGTATTTAACGATGCAGCGAACACTGCATTTCGATGCGAGCTTTATTAGCCAGATGGAGGCTGGCAAACGGTGTTCAGGGTCAGTGCACAAAATAAACGAAAATGGCAAAAGCAGCCAGGCATGAGTTGGCTTATAATTATTAAATAACATTGTAAATAATTATGGTCTAAATTAAAGACCCATTTTGGGATGACGCACAATGCTGGAGGTGGCAAGTTTGGTGTCAGTTTATTTGAAAATTATTGCTCACTGTTAATTAAGTATTATTAATTATTTGAATATAGGCGCATTGTTTTTGTTTTTAGAGAAGCAAGACAAATTGTAAATTAAACAACAAAAAAACTTCGAAAATTTTATACGGCATTATTGTAAAAACATTTAAGTTCGATTTATGTAACAGAGAGCACGAACAAAAAATATTATATTTTGATCACACAATAGCTATCAACAAAACAAATAAATCTCAGGGATATAGAGCTAGAGCTACCATTTTCGCAAATTTTTAAAAAATTCTGTAACAGATCAAGTTAATTTTATAAAAAAAAATCAAAATTTTGAAAAAAATGGTGAACCTTAGAATATATTTTAATCATCTTATGATCCTTAGAATGAGTATAGTATTATGAAAAATATTTTTATACTGGTACGGGTTATCGGAACGCTGTTTTAATGCGAATTAAAAAAAAAAAATATAAAAATATGATTGAGTTACGGGCCAGAAATACATCAATTCTTATTATAACCACATTTACCGTTTTCATTTCCGATAACCTGGAGTCCCGGAATCAGGGCTACCACGCTTACACCTTTTTTTTGGAGACCTTAATTGTCAGGCCTATAACTTTTTGAACAGCCCTCGAAATTCAAAACTTTTTTTTTTATTTTTTTATATAATTATTAAAGAACACAACACAAAAGATCAAGTTAAAAAAGCTCTTAGATTTTCTCTTCAAAAAAAAACACTCATAAAACCATAAGCAACTCTTTAAGTCAAAAAATTTGAATATTTTGAAATTCATTTGTTTAAATTAAGTTTAATTGCTGCAAGTTCGATTTACTTACATTTTTTTTTACTTAAAAACACTAAAAATTCTTAAGGGACAAAACTCATATAATATTTAAAAGATTTTCTTTGAGTTGGAACCAGTTACAAAAATCTGCATTGAATTGTATGGAAAACTTTGATTCACTTAACGGCGCTTCCCTTAACGGTATTTACATATATTTCCGGTCCCAGTTGAGGTTGTTAAGCAAGTGTTGGGTGTACTTATTTTCCAATATTTAAGCGCAATGATTTAATTTACCATTTTGTGGTAAAATGCTTACCTAATTACTTTTCTTGTTTAAAACCAACAAATTTGCATGTTAAGTTAATAATAATTTTAAGATTAGCTCTTACTGTTGTCCCTAGCGGCAATATAAACACATATCAAAGTGACAATATCCAGGACCATCAAAAGTTTCATTAGGTTCAATTGCAACAATTGCATGCGCACCACATACAGATCTAAATAAAGTTTTTAAGGCATTAACAACTTGTGCATAATTGAAACTCTTTTCCCAGCTTACTCTTCTGTTGCTCTTGTAAAAGAAGTAACTTAGGTTCTGTTATCCACATCATATTATTATCCAAGGCCACATCTTCAATAAGCTGCGTGGGTGCGGTTTGGCCCAAAGTTGCGAAATGGAACATCAGCAAGAGAATGAACACAGCAATGCATAACCGAAACATGCTGAAAGTTGACTGATCTGAGATCAGGGTCTCCGATCATTCAATGCCAAGTGTTGTCTGGGTCTGTCATCAGCTGAGCAAATATTTAACACAACATAACACTTTCATAAATTATACCACATATTTACTTATCGTCACTTCATAAACACCTGTCTTTAGAAAGGCAAACAAAAACGAATTAGTTAAGCTTGGTTGTATTTGAGGGAGGAGATGTACTGGTGGAAGTGGCAATTGTAGTTATCTCTATCATGGCAGACGTCTCATTTGCAATTGGTTTCATTTGCTGCAAACTGGAAGTATCCGTGGCTGTTGCATTCACAGCAACATGGACGTCATCACCATCGCCGGCACTAAAGCTGCCCATTAGACTAAGCATTCCCTGAAAGGCACGTAAAGCTTAGTCTGGCTCCAGCTCCTCTGACCTCTCGTCTCGTTTTACCTTTTTGAATTGCTGCCATAGACTGTCGACCGTATCTGTTGCCTGTTCCATTGCCGTGTCCATTTCATCGTAAAGATCCGACGAGCCCAACGCTGTTTTGTTGTGAATGCTGTTGTTCGTCTCTGGAGTGTCTGTCTGATGGCAAAAGTATTGCTTTAGTCCGCTTATTGCCTCGCCTATGAAATCATTATTATTCCCCTCCTCGTTTGATGCTGTCGCAGCTTCATCCTCTAACAGAGGCAAGAACAAGGCCCGCACAGGGATAAAGGAAAAAGTGGTGGCCAGATACAGCAGCGCGTATATCCAGATTAACAGTTTCATGTTGCAGACTTTGGCTGAGACAAGGAATTCGTTTTCTAGTTTCGCAGTGTTTTAGTTTCAAGTTGATCGACTCAAGTGCCCAACTAGTATAAGATACATTTGGGTTTTGCTTTCAAACTCACAAAATTGAAAATGTCATTGACACAAATTAGGAGGAACACAACAGCTGTATAAATGACTAATGAGTACGTTTAATGATGGAAATTCTTCACACACACACACAATGGACTCTACAAGGCTACACACAGAAAAATCTGTGGAGAAACAAACCATTAAATTGGATACACCTCACATACACATATTGGATACACATCATAAACGATTGATTATATTTGCATAACGCGAGATAACCGAGCTTTATTTATCTTTAAGAAACTGTTATACGGTATTTACACCGGCCGCATTATTGAACAAAAAATTTAGATATGAAAAATTCTTCAAAACCATATCTTACCCGAACAAAATTGTTCGTTTTTATACACTTGAAAAGTGTATATTAATTTTGACCAGAAGTTTGTAACGCATAGAAATATTCATTTCCAACCCCATAAACTATATATATTCTTGATCAGGACGACGAGCTCAGTTCATTTCCGCCTGTCCGTCCGTCCGTCTGTCTGTCCGTCTGTCCGTCCGTCCGTCTGTCCGTCTGTTTCTACGCAAACTAGTCCCTCAGTTTTAAAGCTATCGAGCTGAAATTTTGCACATAGTCTTCTTTTTACTGCACGCAACTAATATGTCGGAACCGGCCGGATCGGATGACTATATCATATAGCTGCCATAGGAACGATCGGTCTAAGAACTAGTTCTAGTTAGAAAAACTTTGTTGTTTTCCATTGTATCGTCACCAATCTAAGTATATATTAGTTTTACATGCTTCCACATAATTCTAGAAAAATTTATCAAAATCGGATGACTATATCATATAGCTGCCATAGAAACGGTCGGTCAAAAAACGAGTTCTAGTGAGGAAAACTTTTTTGTTTTCCATTGTATAGTCACCAATCTTGGTATATATTAGTTTTATATAATTCCACATAATTTTGGAAAAATGTATCAAAATCGGATCACTATAGCATATAGCTGCCATAGAAACGGTCGGTCAAAAAACTAGTTCTAATGAGAAAAACTTTTTTGTTTTCTATTGTACCGTCACTAATCTTAGTATATATTAGTTTTATATGCTTTTATATAATACAGGAAATATTGATCAAAATTGGATCACTTTATTATATAGCTCCCATAGAAACAGTCGGTCAAAAAACTAGTTCTAGTGAGAAAAACTTTTTTGTTTTTTATCGTAGCGTCCCCAATCTTGGAATATATTAGTTTTATATGCTTTCACATAATTTTGAAAAAATTTATCAAAATCGGATGACTATAGCATATAGCTGCCATTGGACCGATCGGTCGGAAAATGTGTTTTACTAAGAAAAGTTTTTTTTTAAGGTATCAAATTTTTATTATCAATGATTTAAAAATTTTAAATATCTGATATCAATATTCTATATATATATTTTACCGGTTAAATCAGTTGGAGTAAAGTTTTTCAAGTGTATTAAAACTTCGGCACAGTCGAAGTTAGCTTTGCCTTCTCGTTTTTATAATCTGGAGCTCATGACTTGTATTGTGTTATTTTATAAAAAAAAAAAGCTTATTAACACAACAACGACTAGATTGTTTTGAGTGTACAAAATAATGAGTGAGAGTGGTTGGGATTTCCCTCAAAATATTTCTCATATGCTGCTTTGTCTTAAATGGCATTTAATTGCCTGCTATATCACTGTCATTTGCACCACAAAGTGACTGGGTTATGCCTTTGATCTGGGTTAGATGAATGGACCGGGTCTGGTTGGTTGGTTGCCTCTTAAGTGCAGCATTTTGCAGCAAGGGGGGCAAAGCATTTGAAATGCAGCCAAACGCTGCAATTTTCATACAATGAAGAAGTGGAAAGTGACAAGTGGTTGGCTGAACGTATGATGAGGGTGGAAAAATGCACTCTCCCTCTTTGAGAGAATTTCAATTAATATGCAATTGCTTTCGTGCATTATAAGTGCATTCTGCATTCTGCAAATTCCATTTACCTAATTAAATGATTCGAGACAACATCTTCCTTTCCGTCACTGATTTCTTTCCCTTTTTTTTTTATAGAATTTGCTCGAGCAAATCAAGAGCTCATAAACTAGCTGCAAGAACCAAATAAAAAACATGAGCAAACATGCCCCATTGCCTGATCTATGGCACTGCAAGTGTCTCATAAATTACAAGCGGAAGCATCAAAATGTTGTCAAGTCGAGCACGAAGGAGTAGCAAAAGGATTTTCAATGCCTTGCACCAGCCACTGACTTGGCTTTCGTTTGGCGTTTAGTTGCTCGCATTTGGCACTTTGTCTTCATCAGCGGGTACGGAGCGGTGGCCACAACAAGCTCATCATAGCCATCGACGGCCGCATCATCCTTATTCTCATCTCTCTGTCGTCATCGTCATGGCTATAAACATCAATTTAGCAACGAAAATTGGTTTTCTGATAGCTGCACACTCACACTAACTCACACACACACACACAACTTACTCACTCTAGCTTTCTTCTGCAGCTGGAGAAAAATTGTTTTTCGCTTTAAGTGACAAGCAGCGAAGGCGTCGCAACGCGGCGATAACTTTGTCGATGTCTTCGTTTTTTGGTGCCAGTAAATTTGGTCATGTTAAGGCATTCGTGCGGAAAATATTCAACCAAAACATAAAAGACCCATTCAAGAAAAACTTGAAGTATTTGTTACCTTTAAAAATATTTAATAATAAATTTATTTGTTGTTTTTTAAGTTGGTTTAAATTAGTTGAATATAAAAACATTTCTCATATTAAATAACCTTTAAAATTTATCAGAAAGTTTTTCACTCGCTCCATGACATTTTAAGCCACCTTTTAAGGCTTCTAAAAAATTAAATATTTTCCTGAATTAATAATATTCATAAGCATAGCATACTTTGAAGGGCAAAAATCATAATTTTTTTATTTGTGCATAAACGTAGTAAATATTGAGGTGAGAGGCCTGTCTCAAGTAATAGGTCATAATTTGTCGAATTTCGGAGCAACTTGCACTTATCTTTTAGATTCAACTAGCTAGTTAAACTTTAGAGGCCTCTCCACTTTATTATATTCCATCTAAGGCTCATCAATAAGAAATCTTATGAAATCTTGAGAAAGTATTAAAAAAAAAATACATTTCTGTTGGGTCAAGCAGCTTAAATTTCCAATTTCCTTTTTTCTTAAAAACAGCCATTAGACATAAGTCAAAGTCTGTCCCCCCTGGTCAAGCCTTCGTTGAAAGATGTCAACGAAAACTGTCATAAACCACAAAACAAATTCCGCAAGCAACAAAAGGCAAAATTATTTAAATTTATGCAAAGGCGAAAAAAATAAAAGGTCAATCGTGGTTATGGCCTATAGTCCCGTTCTTTTCAGGTGAGCTCTTCACGTGGTCGTGGAACAAAGTTCCCTAGACAGTTTATGACCGACCGTTAGCAGCTTTCTCCGTTCATAAATTTTTCCAGAACTGTGTAAAGCATATAAAACTAAATCCGATTGGTGGCTACGATGGACAAAGTTTTCCCACTAGAACTAGTTTAGACCGCCGTTTATAGGCGCTATGAAGCACGTTCGATAAATTTTCCACAATTGTAAAGCATATAAAACTAAATCACGATGGTGACGCCGGAAAACAAAAAATTTTCTCACTAGAACAAGTTTCGACCGCGTTCCTATGGCGCTATATGATAAGTCATCGATCCGCCGTCCGAGTGCACCTTTGTTTTAAGACTTTCAAAGTTTGGTCAAGATAGCTTTAAACTGAGAGAGGAGATAGCAAGAAACAGACGGACGGACAGCGGACGGGAGGGACGCGGAGGGGGTGCTGCTCGTCGCGCGTATAGTGGGGGAAAAAAGGAACACAAGTAGCAAATGAATCGAGCGGTGAATGGTGAAATTTTATGCGAACCTCAACAAATTGTCATTAAAAGCTGCGACACATACACACACACACACACACATCGCATAGACAGGACTAAGCCATAAACAGCCACGCCATTTACCCAGTCATATTTATGACGTGAACGACAAGACAAAATGGACTTCCGCACATTTAGGAGTGAGGGGGCCCTTTGCATTTTAATAGACTGACCCCAAACGCGGCAAAACGCGAAATATACAAACGACCAACGGGTTGCATGAGGCATTTGCAATGCAAATTTCGAGAAGTATTCAAAAAAAAAAAAAGGATACATACATATATATGCCGCTTTAATGGCACCTGCAATCAGACCAGAGCTGAACGGACCATACCGGACGGCCATCACAAGACGATTCCAGGAAATTATATACTAAATAGCAAAATAATTTCTGGCATTTGTGTTTCTCATTTTTTGCCCCTCTTTGTTCAGTATATTAAATGCAAATTTATGCCTATTCGCAGCTAGAAACTGTAACGGAAGGTT
The DNA here is from genome assembly GCA_018904225.1 of Lordiphosa mommai. Taxonomy (NCBI): domain Eukaryota; kingdom Metazoa; phylum Arthropoda; class Insecta; order Diptera; family Drosophilidae; genus Lordiphosa; species Lordiphosa mommai. The sequence continues at coordinate 73,854 of JAEIFT010000620.1, read as the reverse complement.
GGTAATGCTAGCTGCTCCTTAAACGAGCATAAATTTCAGTAGCTGACTCCGGCACTAGCTGGTGGAGCTATTGAATGGTTTATCAAGGCCTGGCCAAAGTATGGCAAAACTATGGCCTCGGTGCATTGTGTGCAGTCGAGCAATGCTGGCAAAACTTATTGTTGTTATCGCTTTTTGCACTTCTCTTGACTTCTTTCTCGGCCACTTGGCAGACGCAACTCTGTGAAAGTTTGTCTAAGTAAAATTTATGTTCGTTGGCTGTTTGTGTTGCCAAGAACTGTTTGGTTTAGGCTCAGGCAATGGAAAAACGCTAGCTGCAAATAATTAGCCATTAACAATTGCCAGTTGCCAATTCGTTGCGGGGCATATTTGAAAAAGTTGCACTGTTGTGCACAATAAAACAATTTCGACTTGACCCTTTGGTGGCCAGTAAACTTCGCTCGGAACTTTGCCAACATTTGTTTTGTCTCTCCGCTGTCAGTGTTGGCTTTTGTGTGGCATCTGTTTCTTGCACTTATTAGTTGCAAGTTGGAGATTCAAGTGTATGTGTAAGTATGAATGGTTTTAAGCAGCAAATAATTGCATAAATCTATATGCAGCACACGACACTGCCAACTGATGGGGCATAAAAACTGCATCTTTTGGGCGCAAGGCTAATGCAAATCACGCAGCAAGCGAGCAACAGCAGCTGCAGATGTTGACTTTGGCATTCATGAAAACCACTTTTTTGCATCCTTCCTGCATAATTTAACATTTATTTGCGCTGATTATTACATTAACAGGCCACTGCAGTGCAAATATGAATAATTTAAGTAAATGAAGGGCAAGAAAGCGAGCAGTGAACGTTAATTCAATGAAATGGCACTCGCTGAGATATTTAAGATGACGCCGACGAAATACCCTTTATCTAGAGGAGAGTAAAAAACAGGGATGCAAACCGGTTCTGAACCGAACCAAACCAAACCGTACCGAACCAAACCGCGAACCGTTTCGACGAATTCTTAAAAATGCCAAACCGAACCGAAAATCGAAATTGAAACGGTTCGGTTCGGTTAAATTCAATAAAGCGCTACGAAAATCCTTAGATAAATTCTAGCATGGTAGAGTTTTTCTAACTTTTTCTTACCTTTTAAAGGACTCCCAGCTGTCGGGTTGCAAGCCAAATCATCTGATTTTTTTCATCTCCTGCAATTGTCATTCCTTTTCTCAATATATCTGTCATCATTTTCAATTGGAAGTTGCGAATTCATTTGTGTTAGTTTTCTAAATACTGTACAGGGTTGCCCATATTCGACGGACCCATGTTTTTTTAAAAAAATCAAAGAAAAAATAAAAATTTGGCGGTTGGCAATCTTAATCATTTAATTTGTTCCAAGTAGATTTGTTTACATCAATTTTTGAATATGATATCTCTCAAATGGCCGCCTCTGGCGTTAATGGCGTATTGTGCCCTTTTGCAGCATTTTCCATCGTTTTCGCCAACATTTCGGCCGGAATAGCGGCTATTTCTTCACGAATGTTGTCCTTGAGCTCTTCTACGGTCCTTGGCTTGTTAACGTAAACCTTTGACTTCAAATATCCCCACAAGAAGAAGTCAGGCGGCGTCAAATCGGGCGAACGCGGTGGCCAGTCCAAATCACCACTTTTCGACATCAAACGGCCCGGAAAAAATTTCTTCAGAATATCGATTGTTATGCGACTTGTGTGCGGTGGAGCGCCGTCTTGTTGAAACCAGAACTGCCTCATACGCTTTCGACGAATAATTGGCATCACAAAATTGGTCATCATGTCGCGATAACGCTTCTGGTTGATGGTAACAGCATGGCCATTTCATTTTGGAAGAAAAAACGGCCCAATGACCGTTTTCGCACTAACGCCGCACCAAACTGTGACTTTTTCGTCATGAAGAGGCACTTCTTGAATCTCCTGAGGATTTTCAGTGGCGTAAATACGGCAATTTTGCTTATTTACGGTCCCATTCAATGTGAATTTTTAATTTTTTAAAAGCACATTGAGTTTTCACAATTGACTTGTTCTGTTGAATGTAAATTTCAACTATTTCAGAGCTCGCGTGGCGTGTATTGTTCCATGGTAAAAAATCTGCTTGGACTGACGCTTCAAACGCGGTATGTCATTAAGCGATCTGACATCTCTGTCAAAAGTTATGGCGTTGCCAGATGGGTCCGTCGAATATGGGCAACCCTGTATTATCCTTAGTTGGTATAAGAGGTGCGAGTGTGAGCGATTTTTCTTTCATGTAACGAACGAATCACGAAATTTTTGCGTCGTGCACGATTAAAAGAGAGGTCACGAATGTTCATGCACGATCAACCACCCCCGAATTTTTACGTGGAGAGACCCTACGCCTTTTGTATAGAACAGCTGCGAGCAGCGTATTCACGAAATCAAAAATTTGATCAGTTTAAGGAATAATAATATTAATCAAATACAAAAGATTAAAAATTTCGTGAATACTGCATGACTTATATTAACGAGGTATATCTTTAACACGCACGAATCACTCACAGATCACGGATGCACACGCACAAAAGGTTGTGTTATCTCACGATCACGTCGTGTAACGTAGTGATATTCCGTGACACGTATAAATTCACGTCACGCAGCGTTACTCTTACTTTATCTCACTTAAGCAAGGGATATACTTTCTATGCACTTCTTAGCGTATTCTTGTCAGTTAAGAAATTCTACATTTTGCTTCCATAGATGCCCGGTGGCTAAGAATTCAATTGGAACACACCGTTCTTAAGGTGATAACGATATTTACTGCATCCCTGCTCCCCAAGGAATTTGAATATTTAAAAGCTATTCAAATGATTTTCACAACTTTCGTATCAGCTAGAATGGTGCTCGAAAATATAGAGTGAACCATTGAACCGATTCGAAACCGAGGATTGGATTGCTCCAAAAACCGTTTTATAAACCGAACTGGTCTTAATTCCCGAGCTGTTTGCCTATATATTTATTTAAAGCCGCAAATAGTTTTTGAAGGCACGTGACAAATTACTAACCTTGAAAATGGCGTATAACAGCCAAAATTGTTATGTACCCAAGCTAGCAAGCTAATCCATTATGTACTTCGCCATACCACTTTTCACACACCAGTGTGCGGCAAATACAAATACAAATATCACCAGATAATTGTGGATATTGGCACATTTAACGGAAAGCCTTTATGTGACTAAGCAAATACTCCTTTGATCCTTTGATGTTGCATACCAACTACAAAAACTGCTGCTCTACTATATAGTTTCCTCTTCAGTACAATTTATGTACTCGCCACGTCCAACATGACGAGAAGTGAATTAACATATGTGTTAGTTCGACTCTCACATTGTTTGAGTAATTACATGCACTGCATTTTATATTTGTCAAGCCGCCACCCATCAACCTCAACCGTTGGCGTTCGATTTGTGGCATTTGTGACGATGTCATCCACCAAACTCCCAACATGTGGTACAAAAATCGAACATTGTTGCCGTCGACAGACCCAATTGTAATTGGGTTAGGTTTCAGCAACGGCTTCAAGTGTGTGTGTGTGTGTGTGTGTGTGCGTTAATTGCCATGCTCATGGCAGCTGGATGCCAGAATGATGTCCACATCCATGACCATGTCGAATTATGCAAAATTCTCCAAAAGTGAAGCGAGTCATTTGTCGAACGCGCAATGAACTCATCGTCAACGTGGACTTAATCAAATTTTGCTACACAAAATGGCGAGCAGTTGACGGGCACGATTTTCCGGGAAAATCGTTGCATACTTTTGTGCGCGCTTCATTTAACTAAAAGCGAAGCAGCTACCCAAGTCAAGTGGTGACACACTCAGTTACCAACTGGACAGCTACGGGCTTGTTGCACGCTTCACGCTGGCCCCGGCACGCGGGGCATAAATCAATGGCAACGATCTTTACGTGCTGCCCTCAAAGTTGCCTCCTGCCGCCCACCAACGACCAAGTTTTGCCATCTTTATTGCACATTGTGGTTTCCGGCTGGCGGATGCGAACGTGTTTTGGTATGGCGGTGGTGGCCAACGCTTAGTTGAAAATGCGGCATTAAAATGCATTTGGCTTTCAATTTACTGGCACTCGGGTAATATTTTCATTAAGTGTGTTCCACTTCTTAACCATTTTGGCCACGTTCCAGCAGCAACAGCAGCACTCCAAATTGTTAATGAAATGTTAAATGGCTCACAATTGCCAATGGATACACAATTCGCCACCTGCTGATTGTGCATAATGGGGCCACAGGTTAAGCAACAATTTAAATTAATAAGCAATTAATTACAGGCTCTGCCTGGGTGGCCCAGGGAGCAGGTGTTGGGCATATATGAGTCATTAATTGCCCAACGGGGGGGGGTGCAAGTCGAAAATCCAGCAAAAACAAATTAACTAGCCCAGGACAATCAGAGCACTGGTCTAATAAATCCACTTGGAGAGTCCATGAGTCCTTCCCATTAAATCGAAGTCAGACCAGTCCACATGTCAAACAAATTCATTAATTTCAACACGTACCAACTACGACAACAACTCGATGTGTCGACACAAAAACAAATGCGTTTTAAGTGCAATGCAAATGGCAGGACCCACAGCACCAAAATAGCAAAAAAAAAAATTGAAACGCACAGATAGACAGCTGTTGATAACGCCTCCCCCGAAAAAAAACCAGACACAAACATGTGTAGGATTCCCAAAATCCCTCGCCTTCCTACCCATATGGCAACTCGCACCCAGAGGCAAATGCGCTTGTCGCTGCTGATCCTTTTAGTTGTTGAATTGCAAAATTGTTTGTATATATGGCGTCAAACATCTCTCTACACCCCTTGCGTATCGGGTATTGCAACTATTGTATGACAGAGGCAGCAAATTATTATGTTACGGGTGTGCCCGAAAAGCACTAGACAAGCCAAGCATCTCCAAATAGGTAATAAACCAAATAATAGTCAGTTTATGGAAGGAAAATTACGAAAAGGTTGCCAACGGAATGAAAAATAAGTGAATAGTTCATCAAACAATGTAATAATGAACCAGTTCAACAAACAATGAACTAATAAACCAGTTCAATAAAATGAACTAGAATTTCCAAACTAGAATTTCTTACTCTCAGATAAAAAGCAAGAATTCCAAAGTTAAACAGGGGAAATTCAAGTACAAACAATCTCAAAAGCTTACTTAGTTCGGAATTTACAAATCTGAGATCGAAATTCTCATTTTAAGTTCGTATTTTGATAAAAACTAAGTCCATTTAACTTGAAAAAAAAAGTATTTTGATATTTTATTAAAATCCTAACTTTTATGATTCCAAATTTAAGATTTATTCATGCACTCAGAAAAAAATGTCATCCTATATTTAGATACTAGCATATAACCCGGCGCGCTTCGCTTCGCCACCATCAGTAAAGCCGCCAAAATGATGAAAAAAACGTTTGGCAATGATCCCACCCCCGCCCCCATTTTTCGACCTTCAGAAGTGACAAAATTATTTTTCACTTATTTGGCCCATTGAGCCCTGAAACCACCCCCGGCACCCATTATCCGACCTTGAGAGTGAGTATGCGGAAAGCTAAAAACTTTATCCTATTTAATTGGCCGAAGGAGCTTTCAAACCGAATTTATTACAAATCGGCATAAATATAATTTCAGCCATTAACCCACCTCCGCACCTATATTACGACCTTTGCACTGAATTTCCCGTAATAAAAAACACGTGTTTCCATCTATTCTGGCCCTAGAGCTTACAAAACGAATTTCATTCAGATCGGCTCAAAAATAGCTATTGTCACTGAACCCAAACACGCCCACCATTATCCATTTTCCTCAAATGTATAATTATTTTCTATAATGTGTTTACAAACCTATTTTAAAGCCAATCGGATTAAAAATAGGTTTTACCATATAGAATTTTTCAGGCATTTCCCAACTTTTGGGGCGAATTTTCCAACATCGGAAAATCTCATGTCAACTTATTTTGTATACTATCGCTACAAACCGTGTTTGAAGTCAATCGGATGAAAAATAGTGTTTTCCATTTAGAATTTTCCGGCCATTTTCCTTGTGGGTGGATTTTCCACAATCGCAAAATCACATGTCTAATTATTTAGCATACTATCCTTACAAACCGAGTTTTTCGGATGAAAAACTGTTTTTTCCATATAGAATTTTCCGGGAATTTTCTTTGTGGGCGGATTTTCCAACATTTGAATACCACATGCCTAATTATTTAGCATACTATCCTTACAAACCGAGTTTGAAGCCAATCGGATGAAAAATAGTTTTTTCCACAAGGAATTTTCCGGGAATTTCCCGACTTTTCGAGCGCATTTTCCAACATCGGAAAATCTTATGTCTAATTATTTTGCATACTTTCCTTACAAACCGAGTTTAAAGTCAATCGGATAAAAAATAGTTTTTCACATAGAATTTTCCGGGTATTTTCTTTGTGGGCGGATTTTCCAACATTTGAATATCACATACCTAATTATTTAGCATACTTACAAACCGAGTTTGAAGCCAATCGGATGAAAAATAGTTTTTTCCATTTGGAATTTTCCGGGAGTTTCCCGACTTTTCGGGCAGATTTTCCATCATCGGAAAATCTCAAGTCTAATTATTCTGCTTACCATCCTCACAAACCGCGTTTGAAGTCAATCGGATGAAAAATAGTTTTTTCCATGAAGAATTTTCCGGCCATTTTCCTTGTGGGCGGATTTTCCGAAATCTGGGAAACAGGTGTCCAATTATTTCGTTTTCTTTACTTACAAACCAAATTTCAAGTCAATCGGATGAAAAACAAAATTTTCCCCATAGTAGCTTTTCCGGGAGTTTTCCAACCCTTAGGGGTGGAATTTTCCAAAACCCCGCCTTAGTGCTCACTTTCAACTCATAAGGAAACTTCTGTGAAAATTTCAGCTTTCTATCTCTTACCGTTCAGGCTCTACGTTGATTGCCAATCAGTGAATCAGTGTATCAGTGAATCAGTGAATCAGTCAGTCAGTCAGGACAAACTCTTTTATATATAGAGAGATGAACTTGATTAAATTAAGATCGTCTTGTTTCTAAAATTTTAATTTAATGTTTGATGCGGGGGTCTGAGTAAGACAACGCCTCAAAAGTATTCATTTTAGGCGTATTAAAGCTCTTAATTTTTTACACTACAACATCGATCACACTTTACACATCTGTAATTGGAATTTTTATTTGATTTGATTAACAACCATTCAACAACCACCTTATTTGAATAATATCTCTGTACACTAGTTATACTTTTATATTGCATAGATTGATAAGTTTACCCATATATTTTTTGTGCTATTTGAAAATATGGATTTAAGTTAAAAGTGATCTTAGCGATGTTGAAGCTTACCAAAGTCTTAAAAATAAATCGATTTTGATATCTAAGAGCCTTTGATGACATAAAAAGAAACTCGTCAACTCGTCAGACTCAAGTCTCCCTTGAATTTTGTTCTGACTGATCAAAAAAGTAGCATAGACTAGTGATGGACAGCCCATGAATCTCTCCCCCCTACGAAACCAGGACCGTTTTTTCTCTCAACACTTAACGTTACGCGTCTTAGCTCAGGAAACCAAGAGATCTAATTATTGTGTCGACGTGGTGTCGGCGAGTACAAACCACTTGAAGAAATAGAACTAGCGCTCAGCTTGACTTGATGTGAGCTTAACACAAGCATATACATAAAAATTTGGAGTGAGCAGCAAGAGAGATTGTTATTGGCAGTGTTGAATTTCCATTGAATGTGCTTACTTTTGGTTTAACTTGACTTACTTAAGGGTATGCCAGTTTCGCTGGTCTGAATCAAGGCTCAGCTGCTTTGTTTCTTGCTGACAAAATGTCCACCCATCTGTCACTGCAACAGCAACAACTTTTATCCAAGGGACAGGCAGCAGCAGCAACAGCTTCCAAAAAAAAAAGGTTTTTTTTATTTTTCTTTTACATACAGCAATTTGTATGATTTTCTGTTGCAGTTTTTTTTTTTTTTTTTGCTGCCAAATGTTCTTTTTCTGTGCGCTTGTTTTACAATTTTATGAACGTACTGCAAATGGCAAATGAGCAAGTGCATTGTCAGTGCGAATTATTAAATTGCAATGCCATAGAGCGAAAGTGAGGGAGGCAGGGAGGGAGAGAGTGCAAGCGGCTTAATGGTCTGGCCATGTCGTTTAATTTTTTTGTCGCCAGCGCTTTGGCCGCATTCTGTTGCATTGTGCGCTAAATACTTTGACGTCTTTTTGCTCTGCCACCCACCAGCCCGCAAGCATTCAAGCCATTTGCATTTACATATGCGCATTGCATTTAATTAAAATTTGTTGTAATGCTAAAATTGTTGGGAAATGCGACCATAAAGCAGCTCGATGAGCAAGGACAACTCGTTGTCGGATTCTGATTTGAATGCATTTTGTTGGCACACTTCGAAATAATAACATTTTCAAAAAATGTATGAGGGCTGTTTGATAAGTTGGTCTGTCTGTATGAACAGTTTGGAACTCAGAGACTATAAGAGCATATATATTTTAACATATCTTTTAATGCACTATAAGGTGGAATAAGCCACTTTATGGAACTCACAGAAACTATTTTAAAATCGTTTAATAATCTCCTTCCTCTATTCTTTTAACATTAAAAATAATTGTATGTTACTGCGAAAATGTGGGAAATAATGAAAATGTTTATTGATCTCGAAAACGACTTCTCTTTTGCGAAACTTATGAACGGCACTTCAAGTAACCATTATTTCGTTGCTAAAAAAAGCTAATCAAAATGATTTTCTTTGATTTGAACGAACTTACATAAAATAAATAATTCACTTGGATCGCAAGCTATGTGCCAAAATGTGCACACGTAATTTTTGCCTCTAGCTTTATGGAAAGCTGGCTACGCCCTTGGCTAGAGCTACCATTTTTCTGATCAACCTTGATTCAAATTTTTAATACGCCTAGTTTTAAACATATGAAGCTCTCCTTTTGCATTTAAATGTAACTCTACATATGCTCAATATCTAAAATCTTAATTTTTAGAAAGATCGTATTACATTTGGCGGAGATATACAAATTTAAAATTTTTTTTATACCGTGACCCCAATGTGCGATTTAATAAACGATTTTTAGTGAATCTTCTCCTGAGTAAAGGGTATATATTGTGAAGCAAGGCCGACTTTAATATACGCTTTCTTTTTTAATGTTTTAATCCCTTCCAAAAAATTTGGTTGATGACCTCGCTATTCAATCCAAATTTCTTTGCGCCGAGACTCCAAGCTTGGAAACAGGATATAGTCGCTGGGGCCAAAATCTGGAGAATATGCCGGAAGGTGTATTTTAATTATTTCACAAGACAGTGTGCACAATCTTGATGGAAGTGAAAGTTTCTTTACACACGATTCACACACTCCATTTTTGGAGCGTTTTGCTTCACGAATGATCAGGCACGATAAAAATGCATCTCAATAAAAATGTATATCACAAAATACATCCCAGTTATGTTTAAATTAAAGAAGGTTGAAGAAAACTGCGAATTAATCTTTCTTTTGATATTTGTATATTATCTCCGTCTTTCATCTAACAATCTTCTAAAAGCAGCAAAAAGGCGTTCTCTTTCTTAAATATGGAAAGCACGATATATTTTTCCAAAATTCCAAAAACATTTTCTACAGGAAGCTCAATATAATTTCAAAATTCTTGAATACTTCATGCCCCATATTCACGATGTACACAGAAAAAAAAAATGATATGATCTGGGACTCAATATGACATTTTTTCATATCAAAAAAAAGCCGATAATATGCAGATGAAATTGACCTGTTCGAAAATATCAAACTGATATTTTCGATCATATCAAAATGATATGTTTAAGATCAAAGTGGCATTTTTTTAATAAAAAAAAAAAATATTAGGAAATGGCTGGGCGCATATATTATTTATATAAGTTATATTATATATATATATTCCCCGCTCATAATTTTAATGATTATGTAATATTAGCGCCATAGCCGTTTGGAAAGCAAAGAAATTTAAACATTTTTGTTAGTTAAAAAACAATTACCTTGTCTGGGGATCGAACCCGGGAACTCGCACTACACGAATGGAATGACGTCTCAACGCAGTGAGCCACCGCACACGAGTGCGGTCAAACGTCTAAGGGACTATTTATATTTTTTCTACGGTGCCTAAGTTTTCGATAATAAGCATTTTTTGTCTCTTTCCTTTTTCTCATTTTATTTATTATCTTATCAATTTGATATTAGTACGATTAATTAAATATTATTTATCATCAAAATGATATGAAAAAATTGATATTTGATAAAATATCATATTGATCAGCCAAGATTAAATTGATATTTGATCTTTTTTTTTCTGTGTATGAACACGAATGCAACACGCACGAATATTTGTGTTTTCTCACAATCACGTTGTGACCATTTTCAAGGTAGTCGATGTAAATGACACCATCTACCTTGTTGGACGACAGACCCCAATTGGCTTTCTTCTGTGCACGTTCAATCGGAGAAGTTCACTGCTTTGACTTTAACATGATCTTCTAGTGTGCTGTGATGAATTCGTGTTTCGATCAATGCAAAAATTTTTACGAAAATTTGGCAAAATAAGCCAGAATAGGAAAATTATCTGAATTTTTTTGAGTACAATATTTGCGGGTGGATCTATAGCTTTAGTTTTAAGTCCTGCAAACTCTAAGGAAATAGTTATTTTTAGGACAAATTTTCAAGTAAAATTGGGCAAATTATTTGACTGTGTGAACTTAGCTTTAGCCACCTCATACACTTTCATTCGATGAAAATCTATACTAAGCGATGTTAAGAAGGATTGACTTGAGTTCGAATTTACCTCTGGTTTTGAGCACCATCACACTCAAATCCATCTATCTATCCCACTACTACTCTAATCTCCTCAAAATAAGAGGCGTCGCGTAATCTGAATGCGCTTTGCGTCATAATTTAACACCCAAATAGACCCATTTCAAAGTTGCTCTCTAGAAATCCGTACTTAGTTTCATTTTGTTGCAGTATTTTTTGAATTTTCAAATAGGATCCGATTTTGAAATTATCCTTTTCAGTTTGATACAAGAATTCTGGGATTGTTCCAAATCTTTCGTATTTGTTGCAATCCATAATTCCATTTTAAATCATTTTTTATTACTAAATATTTTTTCCCAATTGGTTTTCTTTGTACGATTGGTCTATATATTCAATACCTGAACCCTCGCGATACTTGTTCTGATACAACCGCAACGAAGTTTTGTGAACCACCTATAAATTATTAAAATTGAGGGACCAGAGTCTGCATAGAATTTTATTGACAACAGACTATGGAAAAATAGACTGAACGTTTGCGCGAATCCCACCTTTCCACTTAGAAATAAGTCAAATGTTTGCCATAATTTTCTCTGTCTCTCTCTCTCACATAGCTGCTATGTGTCAGATAAGCAAACATTTTACTCTGTTATTAGTTAGTTTATGTGACATACAGTGCTAAGTAGAAGATGAGAAATCGGCCCTAAATCGGCCAACATATTCTAACCACCTTTTTTTAGGCGTACAATAATTTATAGTAAAATATCTCGGTACTTACTAAACATCGCTCGAAATTGAGCGTAAATGAAAACAAATTTTAACATTTAAAGTCCCAGACTTATCGAACTGTCCTCGAAATAAAATTTTCTAATAATGTATGTTCCAAAGCGCAGTAATTTATCGGCATGTTTATCAGCTGCTCATTACAATAAGCAGCAGCAGCTAAATCTGCATAAATATGTGAAACATTATCTTTACTCTCAATGCGGCATAAAACAAAACTATTTTAAATTACGATAACCCAATTTTTGTATACATGGACTGTGCCCAGCATAATGAGCAGCAGCAGCAGCAGCAGCCTTGGCAGGTGGTGGTGGGGTAAATTTTATGAATGCAAAACAACGCATTGTCATTAAAACTAATGCGCCGAACAGTAGACTTAAATATAAACATTCGCCGCTAGCCAGGAATAAGTGTGCTACACAAACTAACACATTAGATGACGTTTCCTTTGCCAAAGTTGGTTGACTTGATTTCGGGTTGCCGACAAAATGGAGACGACAGCAATAACAACAACAGCAAACAACTAAACTGACAGACACTCGTTTCCGTTTTCAAACAAAACAGACGCCATATTTAAAATTCCCAACGGCAACCAGCAGCAGCTACAACAACAACAACTGCAAATGGAATAACAGCCAAATTGCCGCTTGCTTAAAAACTTTTGCTTTTTGGAGTTGTTTTTCTCATTCCCATTCTCATTCCGCTGGTGCTAGCAAAACAAAGAATTCAATTTTCTGGGCCGTGCGCGTTGATGTTTCTAAAATGGGCGACAGGTTCATTGTACGGTGCTTCCCCCCCTAAAAAACAAATGCGCATAAATTTCCCGCCTAATTGCCGAATTATGCCAAAAGAACTAAAATATGCTTCAGAGAGCAACCCAAAACTGAAAACAAAAATTCTTAAATCAGCCCGTGGCCGATGTGCGCATGTAGATCACAAACGTTAGCATTAATTACCATTTAGAGGGTTTTGTTTTGAGCTTAAATATATTCGTTCCAAAAACTTTAATCTATTTTGAGCCCAACTGAGTGTAGTAGACACAATTTTACAAAGAAAGCCCAAGTGGATAGCAACAAAATTAAAATTTTCACGAATTTTATATTTTTATATATATATTTTGTCCCACCTTTCTGGAAAGCGCGTAGCTTGAGAATATCTTTAAAAGCTATCGGTGGATTTTGCTTGGAATTGCATTTCATCTAACTATGGTCGTTGATCAATTTTTTAAAATTTTTATACTATAATAAGAGGTCGCAAAAATCGCTCAACACTTTACCGCTGTTCAGAATAAGACTGTTTTTTTGCGATGCATTGAATTCTGTTTCAGAAACAACTAAGCCGAAGCAAAATCAGTTATGTGGTCTAGTGTTTGCAACTGCTTTTCAAGATCAGACTAATTTCGCATCTTCATGGTTTTCCAATCCAGAAATCACGAGACCTGAATTCATTGTACAACAAACTGTGGTCTGTTTTTAAGGCTATTGCTTGCTTTACTCGACACCCATTTATTGAGTCTTTCAAAGCGCGCCCTTGTCCGGACAGTGGACAATTTCCATTTGCATGAGGTGCGCACTTTGATCGAAGAGTGGCCAAAGAGACTTTGGCATTTCTGGAAGGCACAAGGCGGCCATTTCGAATAAGTTGTTCTACGATTTGTACCCATTGGGGGACCGAATAACTAGGTAAAAGCTTACAGAGTATACGGTCGAGCATGAGCGACTTGCTTACTTGTTTGCTACTGAAGAAAAAACTGTAATCAAAATTATTATTTTTTAGGTTTAAAAATTGAAGAAATCCATCTATGAATAGTTTCGTTTTGTTGGTAACCAGGGAAACTGTAAGTTTATAGCCGCTCTGTGTGTAAAACAACAAGTAAGAAAGTCGGTCAAGCCCGACTGTAATATACTCTGTACCTGTTTGTACCTGTATTGCGGTTCGATAAGTAATGATGAGTAGAATATATGCCTAGAAGGTTCGAAACACCTAACTCTAAATTTGCGGGATATTTGCGGTGTTTTTCAAATTGCGGGGGTGGCAACTCTACTATCATTCCTCTGATCGGAAAACGATGTATGGGAGCTCGATAAGTAATGATGAGTAGAATATATGCCTAGAAGGTTCGAACAACCTAACTCCAAAATAGCGGGATATTTAAGGTGTTTTTCAAATTGCGGGGGTGGCAACTCTACTATCGTTCATCTGATCGGAAAACGATGTATGGGAGCTCGATAAGTAATGATGAGAAGAATATATGTCTAGAAGGTTCGAAACACCTAATTCCAAAATTGTAGAAGATATACGGTTTTTTTCGATTTGCGGGGGAGGCAGGGGGCGTGGCAAAAAAAAAAACTAAACTTGATCTGCCTGCAAGTAAAAGAAATATATGTTCCATACACTTCAAACCTCTATCTCTTACCATCTCTGAGATCTCAGCGTTCATACGGACAGACGGACGGACGGACAGACGGACATGTCTATATCGACTCGGCTGTTGATGCTGATCAAGAATATATATACTATATAGGGTCGGAGATGCTTCCTTCTGGCTGTTACATACATTTGCACAAACCCAATATACTCTTTGTACCTTCGGTACAGAGTATAAAAACGGTTTTGAAAAACATTCATTCCGTGAACCAAAAAAATTCCAAGAACTAGGTACAAACTTTGTCAGATACAGAGAATATTACAGTCGAGCTTGAGCGACTTTCTTACTTGTTTGCTACTGAAGAAAAAACTGTAATCAAAACTAATATTTTTTAGGTTTAAAAATCGAAGAAATCCATCTATGAATAGTTTCATTTTGTTGGTAACCAAGGAAACTGTAAGTTTACAGCCGCTCTGTGTGTAAAACAAAAATGACCTTGATTGAGTTTAAAACAAGTTGATGCCATGCTCCCTAGCGAAAGTTGTTCAGAATACCAGCTAGCAGCAATTCCATTTGGCATTTATTATAAACATTTCCCATTTTGTTCTGTTTATTTATGTAAAACAAGCCAAAACTTGCTGACCGGCCGCCGTGACTTCCGTGCGCAAGGAAATGAAAGATTTATTTCAGATTCGCCTGATGAGATATGTACATAGTTTGCGAAGGCCCGTACAATAGACACGTAGGCAAATAAAAATGCTGCTGGCGATTGTTTAACCTCCGAAAGTTGAAGTTTGTGTATATTAAAATGATTTATGTTGTAAAATTTCATAAAATATGCAATGGCCTGGTAAATCAATAAGTAATTCAACGTTGCAAAGACTTGCACCCCAATCAGGGTATTAGGAAAAAAAATCTATACATTTGCCGGACTCGACAGGACGCCAGCCATACATGCCAATAAAATATTTTATCAGACGTACGTGTTGCTATTAGACGCGGTGGCACTTTGCCGTCCCAACCCTTTGCCCGGGCCCGCACGCACGCATATCAAATGACGGCGTTGATGTGTTGAGAGCCGGGAAAGACGAGCCAACCCTTTTTTACGGCTGGTCAGCCGAGATCCTTGTCCCCGTGCTGGTCTCTGATTATGCGTCGTGGCGCGGCCATAAATTTATATTGAAAGACGTGCGTTGTTAATCAAATTAAAGTGTTTGATTAAATTTTAAATAAAAATGCTGCAGTAAAATGTTCGAAATAAAAATGAAAATGGAAATTAATTTGTGAGCACGTGGCGTATGCGCAATATTCAATTTATGAATGCGTGCGATTATTAATTAAATTCGCTGGCGAAGGGCCACTATTTGGTTATACCCAAAACGTGTCGCCAAGTACCCGTACTTGGGTATTTGAGGACGAGGTTTGCTCAAGTGTTGCACACTTTAAAGCGCTTAACGGGCCAA
This sequence comes from Lordiphosa mommai, assembly GCA_018904225.1. NCBI lineage: Eukaryota > Metazoa > Arthropoda > Insecta > Diptera > Drosophilidae > Lordiphosa > Lordiphosa mommai. The sequence continues at coordinate 58,410 of JAEIFT010000620.1, read as the reverse complement.
CTGAAGTTAAATAACAATTTCACTGCTCATTAACCCTAATTTGTATGTAAATTTTTGGGTGCCCTAGTTGGGCCGCACATCCCCAGCTCCCCGATGGTGTGTAGGGCATTTTAAAGGATTTCCCGCGAAGGCCATTTCGTATGTTTTAAATAACGAACAGGACAAGGGCGACCAGGGAGCCCCCGGCTCAAGCTGCAAGAGTGCAGGAAGTGCGGAGAATGGACGGCATAAAAGGAGAGCGCAAAATTGTTTGCCCTCATTCTTGCATCTTCCATTAATTCATCCGCCGCCATGTAAACAAAAGGCCTCGAAATGGACTCTCACCAAGTCATTATTGGGTTGTTATTGTTGTTGTTCCCCGCCAGACAATGTGCATGTGCACAGTTACTTGCGAGCACTTGGCCAGGCAGCAAATGGCCAAACGGCAAACATGCAATGACAGCCTCCCTCCATTCCAGGCAAATTCAATAAATTACTCCAACGGCCATTAATTATATTTTAAATTGCAATGTACACACGCACACACAGACAGCAACTTTTGCTTTTGTTTTTGGCCAAAAAAAAAAAAACAACCATGCTCTCATTCAGCTGGCAAATTGTCGCAGTTTATCTCCACGCACCAACAACAGCCTTTCGCATTGTTACCATTGGAAACGCCGCAACAAATGAACCACTTGCAAAAATACAAAATATGAGCAAAAAAAAAAAAGGCGAAGTTCGACTGCAACTGCAACTTCAACTTCGTCGTCCAGTCCGCTGACCATTATGCGCAAACAATGCCGGAGCCTGTTGACAATGGCAGCATGTCATTAAGGCTGACATCAGACGCTGACCGCTGACGTGTTAACTGCAGCGCGTCCAACTTTTAATTGGTTTTAAGTCACAACTTAATTTCCATAAAGCAGGAAGGAATAAAGAGAAAATGCAGTGGAAAGGGAGAGAAAGCGAGAGAAAGTGGAAAATGAAGCTATGATTAAATTTCACACCAGGCACTCATATATTTATATGTATAAGTAAGCTACGGAAAAAAACGAACGTCCAAACACTCCAACTTCCCTAAACAAGAACAACTTTACTGGAATATCACTAATTGTTTATAAACCAAATGAAGGCCATGAAATTTGAGTTTGGAAGCAGTCGAACAACAACAGAAAAAAATAACCGTTATAGGCAAGACTCGATTCGAGCAGCCGTCTCTGTCTGCACATTGCATGTATTTTGTTTTTGCTGCCGCCTGCTTGTTGCGATCTGGCTCCGAAAATCCATGCACTTTGTTTATTATCTCTGGGAGCTATGAGAGCAAGGGCTTGTTATTAAGTCTATAACATCCGTTCTTCAAACATGAACGCAGTGTTAATTCAGTGGGAACAACTGATCATGATATTCGAACAAAATTTACACGAAGCTTAACCTATTACTATTTAAAAAAAATATAAAGGGGCGACTTCTACTAAATAAAAAAGGTGTGAGTGTGGTTAACACTCACGAGGCTTTGATGTGAAACATGTTTATTGAAATAGTTTATATATACCGTTTGAAACGCCACGACAGTGTCCCAGATCCCTGACCCCAGATATCAGACGCCCGATCCCTGAGCCCCATACGAAATCCCAGATCACTGAACTCTGGTCCCAGATCCCTGATCCCAGATCCCGATCCCAAATCCCTGATCCCACATCTCTGATCCCTATTCCCAGACCCCCGATCCCAGATCCCTGATCCCAGATTCGTGAGCCCAGATCCCCCATCCCTGATCCCAGACCCCTGATCCCCCATCCCGAATCCCTAATCCCTCATCCCTATTCCTTGATCCCAGATCCCCGATCCTCCATCCCAAATCCCAGTTGCCTCATCCCTGGTCACAGATCCCTGATCCCAAATCCCTGATCCCAGACCCCTGATCCCCCATCCCAGATCCCTAATCCTTGATCCCAGATCCCTGATCCCCCATCGCAAATCCCTGTTGCTCCATCCCTGATCCTAGATCCCTGATCCCTCGTCCCAAATCCCTGATTCCTCGTCCCAGATCCCTGATCCCAAATCCCTGATCCCACATCTCTGATCCCTAATCCCAGACCCCCGATCCCAGACCCCCGATCCCAGATCCGTGAGCCCAGATCCCTGATCCCAAATCCCTAATTCCACATCCCAAATCCTAGATCCCAGATCCCTGATCCCCCATCCCTAATCCCATTTGCCCCATCGCTGGTCCCAGATCCCTGATCCCTGGACCCTGATCCCAGATCCCAAATCCCTTATCCCACATCTCTGAACCCTAATCCCAGACCCCCGATCCCAGACCCCCGATACCAGATCCGTGAGCCCAGATCCCTGATCCCCCAACCCAAATCCCTAATCCCACATCCCTAATCCTTGATCCCAGATCCCTGATCCCCCATCCCAAATCCCAGTTGCCCCATCCCTGGTCCCAGATCCCTGATCCCTGCTTCCAGATCCCTGATCCCAGATCCCAGATCCCTAATCCCAAATCCCTGATCCCACATCTCTGATCCCTAATCCCTAATCCCAGACCCCCGATCCTAGATCCGGGAGCCCAGATCCCCATCCCTGATCTAGAACCTGATCCCCCATCCTGAATCCCAGATCCCTCATCCCTATTCCTTGATCCCAGATCCCTGATCCCAAATCCCAGTTGCCCCATCGCTGGTTTCTGATCCCAGGTCCCAGATCCCTGGTCCCAGATCCCTGGTCCCAAATCCCTGATCCCACATCTCTGATCCCTAATCCCAGACCCCCAATCCCAGATCCGTGAGCCCAGATCACCCATCCCTTATCCCCCATTCCAAATCCCTAATCCCAGATCCCTGATCCCAGATCCGTGAGCCCAGATCCGTGATCCCAGACCCCTGATCCCCCCTTCCAAATCCCTAGTCCCAGATCCCTCATCCCAAATTCCTGATCCAAGATCCCAGATCCCTGATCCCAGATTCCTCTGCTGTGCTAAACTACTACTACTACCAAATTTAATTGAAATGGCACAATTGGCCAGGCGATTGCTTGCGCTCCAACATTGCTTTTCCAGATTGGTAAAGTGGCTATGGTCAAGTGTCCATTGACAAATGGCCATGGTCAAGTAGCCATGGGCAAGTAGCCACGGTTGGCCAGGCCATTGCTTGGTGTATACCAGTGAACAATATGCAATATGCGTTATGCGTTTTATGCGTTAGTTGTTACGCGTTATGCTTTCCAAATTGAATTTTTCCCTACCTACTAAAATGATTTTATTAAAATCATCGTACTGAAAAAGAACCATCAAAAAAATTTTGAATTTCGTTTTTTGAGGATGGGGGGGGGGACACTGAAAAGGAGTTGTAACTCCATGGTTCTATATTTAACATGTGTGACGTCTCGTATGTGCTCCTGCTGCCATCTGTATGAGAGTAATATTTGGTTTATATTTACCAAAGAAAGAATTTCCGCTTCTTAGAACAATTTTTCCATATCTTTAAAAAAAAAATTGGTTCTGGTATTATTTAAAGGGTGAATTTCTAAAAAGTAAGACTCTTTTTCTGAGTGTATGCTATTTTACCAGTTGAAATATATTTTTTAAGTAATCATAAAACAGTAAGATAAATAAGAAACCGAAACAGTACCGGTATAAGCGTTTCGATATGGTTCTCGTTTCGATATGTTTCGATTCTCAAACATTTTTTAATATCGGTTCCGGTTTCGATACCGGTGCGTGGCTTGAAACGGTTTATTTCGGTTATTATTCCCTGATTACAATATATGATAAAGAGAATAATAGTACAAATTGATACTAAATTGGATTAAGAAGGATGACAACGGGGATATGTTATTGGGAGCATTTGGATAAATCTTATGAGGAACTGAAGCAAAGACAACACATTTGGTAATTCGCATTAATTTCTTATCAGTTGCAAAAATGATTCATTTGCACAAAGAATGCGTTTTACACCAACTTTATTCTTTAATTTTAAACCATTATAAGTGGTTATTTCCAAAAGGTCTGACCAATTGTTCAAACAAGCAGTTTATTTACACCAGTTTCACCATGTTAAATAGTCGGAACGGCTTTCAACGTTAAAAGCCAAAATAAAGTAAATAAGATAAACACGTGTCTTAAGTTGTTGGTATAGCGATCTGTTCTTATTTATTTAAGAAATTGGTAATAGCCGGCTGAAGGCCGGTTGTGTTTTATGTAACTGAAAATAGCACCGATTGTTTTAATTCTTTCTTTTTGTTAGCTTGCCACCATATTCTTCAACCATTTGTAAATTTGTATCAATACCTTTTATCTTCAAGGGGCTATACACAGTAAGAATTTTCAAAAAATGTAAAACTTTTGTTTGCTCTTTAGGAATGTACATATTTTTAAGTATACTCTCTGAAAATTTCAAACAGATTCGCTTAACATTTTCGGAGATCTTCCCATATTTGTAGGGACGCTTTTGCAAAACTGCGTTCCAACTGATTTAACGATGATTCATTTAATGATAACTCAAAACAATCAGGCTTTTTGCACACACGAGTAATAATAGTTCAAGCTCACAAAAGTTGTTTACCCTTCTACAAAAAAAACACAAGAGATCCAATTTATTTTACATTTTTGCCTATACTGAATATCTCCCAGAATTTTGTAGAAAGATTGTTCGGAATTTTAGATATATATATGGAAATCTAGTTATTTATGTAAAATTGTCTACTTCTTGGGCTTGCCGCGTTTGCCTCGCTTGGGTTTCTTCTTAAATGGTCCCAGGCCACGTCTGACCATTGTGCCCCGCCACCAGGCCTGCAATTTGACGGCACACTGCATGCGATTCACTTGAAGATCAATTAGACGCTGCTCCTCAGCCTTTTTGGCTTGATATTCCGTGACGAATTCCACACGCTCCTCGTACACCTCGCGATGCTTTTGTAACAGTTTTTGTTGCTCCAAAATGCGTAGCTCCCAGGCCTCAGCCTCACGATCGACACGTCGCATTTCGCTGGCATAGCGCTTCTGCCATTCCTCGATGCGTTGACGCAATTCGATAATCTCGCGACTGCGAAAGGTGCGCAGTTCGCCGCTTACACGCTCCTCACGCACCAGGCGCTGCTTGAAGTCCAAAATATCCCGCAGATAAGCACGCTCCGCGTTCTCGCCCCAAATCTCGGCCTGCGTTATGCGTCCAGCCTCCCAACGTTGAACCAGATTGTACTCCAAATCATTGACTCGGGACACACAGCGCAGATGATACTTGGCATCGGCAGTGCGCTCCTCAATGTGCTGCAGCCGGTCCGAGCCCTCTTTCTTTTCCTTCTCCAGCGTTAGCTTCAGTTGCTTGAATTCGTTTTGTGATGCCTGCAGTTCATTGACAGCCTGATCCTCTCCGGTGTTATTGCCACTTAAGACACCAATGGCCTGCTCTAGGCCGTCCACTTTCTGCTCAGTTAGTTGCTCAATGGCTGCCTCGTAAACGCCTCGCAGTGCATCCATATCTCGTTCGAACTTTAAGGCATTCAGTACTCCCTCATCCAGCTCCAAGTCAGTACCATCTGCTGCCTCCCCCAGCAAGGACTCACGACGTGGCAGCGTCTTGCCAGTAAGAAGGACACGTTCGGGCTTGGCTTTCTGACCCAACGAAGAACGACGTCTGCGCAACGATGCAGGCAAGGAAGGTAAGGCCTTCTGCATATTCAAACGTTGTGAACGCTGCTGAAGTACCAGTTTATCCAAGGTGTCCTTGTAGGTGGACATCAGCACTAGGTGCCGCAGCTCGGCCAGATGTTCTTGCGGCATGGCCGATGAAAATCAAATGGTGAGCCTTTGATGAGCAAAGCCAGGGCAAAAAAAAAGCAAGTTGTCCCGGCAACTGTTGCTAGGTAGTGTTTGGGCCCTGCTTTCCTTCATTTTACGTGCACATTTTACTGCTGTCGTTGTCCTCGTAGCTTTCGTGTAAGAATTTATTTGTCTACTCCGTCTTCCTTTTTGCACTGCTCCTCTGCTCTGTCCCGGGTTCGTTCACTTCTTGGCATACCACGAACATTTGCGAGTTTGTATGTATGTGTCTTCCCCCTGGCTGGCTTTGGCTTAAATGTTTAACCCAATAAATGCCGCGCTGATTGCAAGTTAAATTATTGGCGCACAGGCTACAGACCCGCATTACAATTAAATTATCGCATTAACCGCAAAACCTGCACGGCGCAGCAGCCAGGACGTTGCTGCAGGACCATTTTGCCAGCATGCCCGCAGCGACAGCGTACAAAAAAAATACAATAAGTACAGAGATACTATAATCTAGCGGCAAAGGGGAAGTGATCAAACTGCTTATACCCCGCATTAGTATAGGAATTGAACGAATTGTTTGCTGCTGAAAAAGTAGATTGAAGCTACAATTAATAAATCCAAAATGTCTTTGGGTGAACTCGGTCTCTGCGAAGCAGCAAACTTTACCTAACCCAACCTATCAGCACTGTGATAGTTTTTTCAAATAATAAAAAAGGCATGACCAACTTGAACGGTTTTCACCTAGTTCGGGCCTTAGGAATCGAACTGCATCATTACTTTTTTGAATTATTGCGATGATTTCATACAAAACTTTTTTTTTAAGTTTTTTACGAAGTTAACATTTTTTTGTAAATTCCAAAAATATTTTATTATATTCTCGTGAAATCTAAATAAATAGATTTAAATGTCCTCTAATTTAATACATTTACTGTTTAACGATATCATTGCGCATTCAAAAGTTGTAGATTAAAATCTAAACAAAATAACAAATTTTTTTACATAATTTTTATTACCAAAATGACATTAAATTAGGAAATATTTAATTTGAAATCAAGTTATTGTTGAAGAACAAAAGGGAAGACAATAAAAAATTATTTTATTGTGATTTTACTTAATATTTGGAAATTTTGAATAATTTGTAGTTCAATATTTTATCTAAAAAAGGTTGCAATTATTTTAGTTTTTGGGCCTTTCTAAAGATAAAGCGCAATGATATCGAAAATCTGTAAATGTAGTAAACTAGAGGACATTTAAATCAATTTATTCAGATTTTACAAGAATCAGATATAATTTTTTATAGTTTCGAAAAAATTTTAACTTGATGAAAAACTTAAAAAAATTGTTGTATGAAGCCATCGTTATATCTCATTAAACTAAAGATGCAGTTCGATTCCTAGGGCCCAGAATAGGGGAAAACCGTTAAAGTTGGTCATATCTTTTTTTTTTTTTTGACTTGCACAGTGTAGTTATAAGTAAGAGTCGCAGTTAATACACTCTCAAATCGTTGACAGGTCCCGTGCATACCCGCTTTACAGTTGAAGGTTATAGGGCAAATTTAACGCAACCGCAAGTGGTCAATGCACCGGCAGCGTGTGCGTGAGAAATTGCAGAGCGAACAATATTTCAAAGGACTGCCTCTGTCTCGCACACACACACACATGGTGACTGCTGCCTGTGGCGCATCTTGCTCTTTCGTAAAGCTTCGCTTTTTGGCGCCCATTATTTTTAATAGACTCCAAAGAAAAAAGTTTTCAGTTTTCTACTTCATTGACTGCAAATCGGCAAAAGAAGTCAACCCCCTTTTCTTCCCACCGCTTGCACACACACACACATTCACTGTCAAAATTAAGTGCCCCAAAAAGTATGCTGTGCTGCGCCTGATAAGCACAGACACACACACACACACCGCCATAGAGACAGCAGGACGCCATAGCCTGGCCTGCCAATTGCAGCAGCATAAAGTCATACACATAAATCGCGCTGGCCAAAAAAAAAAAATCATTCAATTTCCATTTAGTCTCACCCTCTCGCACTTTTTATGCAAATTTTCGATTATGACAACTTTGCATTTATGCTAGATACTGGGCAACGATATGGAAATTCAGCGCGCACTCAACTAATATTCATTTTGACTGGCACGAAAAAATTTTCAACCAGTAATAGCGTCAAGGTCCGACCGCAAATTGCTGGCTCTCGATAATAAAAATGTAAATATTGGGCGTATCAGTATTAGAGATAAGCCGTGACCGCACGATCATTTCGAGCATCAGGGTTTTGAAGAAGTTTGATACATTGCATATATGATTGAGGTAAATGCTAAATACCGTCCCAAAAGTAAACACCTGACCCAAACAAGGAAACAACAAAAAAAAAAATTAAAAATTAGAAAATAAAAAAAATTTGACTAAAAAACTATATAGCTGCCATAGGACCGATTGGTCGGAAAATGTGTTAAATTTTATTAGGGTATCAATTGATTTTAAAAATTTTTAATATCTGATATCTATATTCTATATATGTATTTATTTTACCGTTGGTTAAACCAGTTGGAGTAAAGTTTTCTGGTGTATTAACACTTCGGCAATACTGTCGATTTTTTTATTTATTATTCCCAAATTGTTGTAGGCTAGTTTCAAAAGGGTCATGTTTCAAATGATACTTTAAATTATCAGTCTGATTCAATTTAAATTGTAAGTTCAATTAAAAGTAATTTTTGCAGTTTGCATTGAGAAGCATTTGAAAAATAAAGAATTTCTTCATATGTTGGTGTTTCCTCTATCATAATTTCTTAGGCACCCCTGATCTACAGTAACGAGGCATTGCCTAAGTATCTCTTTATCTTGTTCTTTGAATAAGTCACAACCTAGGGTTTGTAATCAGCTGTTATTATTTTCTTTTTCAATATTTTTTGTTAATATCTGAATATTTCTAATACACTTCTTCAAAATACCCACAATGACTAATAATTTAAAATATTATTTAATATTTTATATAAAAATTTCGCTTAGATAACATAACTACAATAAGTTAACGTGCTTCAAAAACACAGCCACTGTCCGCTGAGTGGCTAGGTTAACATGTCAGCAACATTTTCCATTTCAAATATGCATTTTTATTATTTTTTAGCCAGCTAGCAAAAACATTTGCAGAACGCTTGGATGTGAGTGGGTTTAGTCAGGTGGTGAGAGGTTAAGTTGTCCTTGTTGCTTGGCAACAAGTTTATTTTCATTTGACATAGTCAAAGGGTTGTTAAAGAGAAGCAAAGTTAAGTTAAAAAAAAGCTGCTTAGCTCTCAACATTTGCACAAAATATCTACATCAAGGAATGCATTTATACTTAATTTAACGTGTTTAATTATACTTAGCTTAACCATTTTATATACAAGTTAGTGTCGCATTAATACAAATCACAATGGCATTTCTATATTAAATATGTGAGCTTCTAAGCAAAGTCTTTCGAGTAGAAATTATAAATATCTGGCTTTACAGCCCCAAAGGGCCTGGCCGAACTTCTCTCAATTTTTTTGGCATGTGTGCTTTTAAAGGGATCTTCAGTTTTACACCGAATCCGAACGGCAAAGTTTGAGAAGCTTTTACATGGCTAGATACTTCACAGCTAGCGCCAATAGCTGGTGAAGCGGATGTGTAAACGCTTTAAAGAAAAAAATTTGTGTATTAGATGTTCTGAGGCGGGATCGTACCCAGACCTCTTGCATAATAAACTGTACCCATTGCACCACACAAGGCCATAGTAGAAATTGAGGCTTTCGTAGAAAATTTGTAAGAAAAAAATTTGATTTAAAATTTGTATAAAACGCACGCAATGACCCTTGTAAAACGCTATTAGGCCAGATCCTGCTTGCAATTTAGATCAAATTGTAGATATTAATCAAAATTTATTATTTATATATCAATATTAATCAATTGGCTTAAAACCGGTTCATAGGGTGGTTTATAGCCATATCTGAAAAACAATTTGGTATATAAACTAAAAATTTTGTGTGTAGTTGGGAGATATGGAGTTACCTCTCATTTTCTCTTTCAAGATCGGTTCCGAACCAGATCGATTCGTTTCAAAAGTCGCTCAGAGCTATATTTGATTTTGAGTTGTTAATATGAAGTTACTTATATTCCTGAATATAAACCAGTTCAGAGCTAGTTTTAAAAAGTAGTTCAAAAGTGGTTCGAAGCCTTTGCTCAAAAATTTTTTAAGTTGAAATTTGGTCTGTAAGAGTTCCGAACCACTTATCTCAGAAATTATTTTAGCCTTAAAAATTCAAGTTTGGTGTGTTGATTTGTTATAACAAGTTGGATATTTTCCCGGATTAAAGCCGGTTCCGATTGAACTGGATTGAACCAGTTTAAAAAAGTAATACATTAGAAACTATTTAAGCTATGATCTTGAAATTTGGTGTGGATTTGCTATATAGGAGGTTCTGAGGCAGCCATCGGCCTGAATTTCTCCGTCAACCATCTGATTGTCAGCTAATAATGTTAGAAATTTGCCAGGCAGTCTAGACTACCACCATTTGAGGAATTTTCGTTAGCCATCCGGCAGTCTGTTATTTATTCCCTTAAACCTGGCCGATCCGCATGACATTATCAGAAGTTCACATATCATATGTCGGACAAAGTTTTCATACACTTTCAAAAGACCGCACAAACTGATTTGACCGAAGGAATATAGGAAATATATGACAGATATTAATGAATTCAAAATCATTAGGAATATAATTGTTGCCTTCAAGTTTTGATCAAAAACAAATAAGTTTTCTCAGTAAGACCCATTTTCCGACTGATCGGTCCTATGACAGCTATAGGATATAGTCATCCGATGTTAGCCTAATTTTGTCGATCTGTTTCAAAGCATGCAATATTCATCATTCCGGAGATTAAGAATGCTATCATGAAAACAAAGAAGTTTCTCTTACAAAGATCCAATTTCAGACCGATCGGTCCTATGGCAACTATAAGATATAGTCATCCGATTTTGAAAAAACTTTTGTAGAACTGTACGATAGCATAGAATATTCATAGCTGCTGAGTTAAATAACGGTATCATTGAAAACAAAAAAGTTTTTCTCACTAAGACCTTTTTTACGACCGATTGTTCCTATGGCAGCTATAGAACAGATTTGATTTTGATAAAACCTTTCAGAATTTTGTTGAAGCAAATAAATATTTCAAGATTGGTGACGCTACGATGAAAAACAAAAAAGTTTTTCTCACTAAGTCTTATTTTCCGACCGTATCGTTCCTATGGCAGCTATAAGATATAGTCTTACGATCCGGCCGGTTCCAACATATTAGTTGCGTGCAGTGAGTAAATAATATCAAGCTTACATTTTGAAGTACAAGTTTTCTGGTGAAGTTGTTCTACTACCACGGATCCCAAAGATCCCTTCACAACCACCCATTTTATTCAGCCCAACAACCAAACGGTTATTCTAATCAATATTTAAATTTTCCGTTCGATCGGTCCGGTGGTTTCGGAGTTAACATATACAGTCCATTGTCGGATTCGGTGGATACGTACAACATCTGGACAATTTCAAAATACCCTCTACAAGCAATAATTATGGGCTTAATTATTGTGCCTTGCCCTCAAAATCTTAACTTTCGTATAGAGCAACTCTCGTAATACAAATTTCAATTATGTATTCAATTTGTTTTAAACAAATTTTTTAAACATTTCATTTCGAAGTTAATGGCTAACTTAACAGGGCCTCTGTTTTTATACCTTCCACAAGTTCCCCTGCCTCTTCCTGCAGTTTAGTCCTTTTTTTTTGCCCACTTTTCCTATATAAATAACCAAAACTGTATATTGCGCGCCGTAACCACGACACCGTGACAAGGCCAGCATATGCAAAGCCAAGTCAAGCAGGGACAAAGAGGAACGACAGTAGCAGGAGCAGCAGACGGGAGAGTGGTCAGTGGAAGTGATGGCAACGTTGGCATCGGGTTACGTGGTGACCGTGTGAATATGTCAGTGTGTTGTTGTCTGCGGCTGGGCGAGTGATAGACGCCGCCACTACCATTAATTCACATTCAGGTGCCGCACGCTCGGCTGCACAAATTCGTCAGTGTGTGCGACATGTGTTTTCACTCGTCCCTGGAGAAGCTGCGGTCGCGTGCAAAGCATGATAAGTGCGTTCGCCAGCCTCAGCAAGTATTCACGATTTGTGTATTTTTGTGTTTTTTTTTGTGGTTTTGGTTAGCAAAAGTTAAAACCAAAAACCTGACCCACTTGTCGGGCGTGTAATTAGTGTCCTGGACAACAGCATGCAAAATTCATGGGGCGAAAAATCGAAAGTTAGTTATCCTCGCCCCTCGCTCGCCACACTCAATGCGTGCCACGTTGAGCAGCAGCCAAATAACGAAGTAAAATCAATAGAGGCAACTCGTCCCTGTTGTTGGCCAATGCCAAGCAACCACCGAAAACAGCCAAAGAAATGAGTTGGGTTGCCATAACAACGCGACTCAACAAACAAATGCCACGCACACACACCACTCACATTTGTTGCGGCTATTCAAATAAAACTTGCCTTAAAATAGAACACACTATCGCCTTAATGGTACGCCCTGGCCTCGGCTCCGTGCCAAGCAAATTGTGTCAAACAGCGGAGTGCAGTTGGCCAGTTGGGCCGCAACAACGAAACGTATCAGTTCGCGATCGTGATGTTTCCACAGGCTGAGCTGGAGAATTACAAGCTGCAGGTGGAGCTGCTGCAGGAGAAGCTGCAACGCAGGTGAGCGGACGAGAAACAAGTAAAGAATAGGTTTTCAAAGGATCAAACAGATGCGGGCTACTTTCATTTGGCGTCTAAGATCCAAGTCAGTGAGCCAGTGCAGAACCTGTTCGGTTCGGGTTTATGGGTCTCTTCAAATCGGACCCTTTTAAATGGATTACTGTGTTCAGAACTTCTATAATTTGCTCCGATTTTTGTATAGTACTGGATCGATGCATTATCTATCCAAAATCGATTTATAACGACTTCGAGAAGCAAAACAAACTAATCAAAATTATTTAAGCTATAAACTTACAATTTGGCGTTCGGGTTGATAAGATAAACAGGGCTGCACATCGGTTTTGAACCGATCCGGTTCGAACCCGGAATTCCGTAATTTCATTTACTGAACCTCTTGTGAAAAAAAAATTGAACCTGAACCTGTTCCGAACCAAGACTTTCGGTTCGGCTCAGCAAAAGACTTTGTTAAGCGTAAGTTAAGTTTTATCTGATCAAATAAGAAGAATCGACCAAAAATAATGTGAAAAGGTTTTACTTAAAATTTGAATCGAAAATAAATTATCTCGTATGTTGAAAAAATCAAAAACCCAGAATTTTGGAATATTTTTTTATATGTAAAAAAAATTAATCGCTTTCTTTCCAAATTTTGTAAAACTTGGGACGAACTAAGTTTCGAACCAAAACCTTGAACCCCAAATTTGGTAAATTTTCGTTCAAGTCCATGAACCGGACCTCCGTAAAAATTATTTAGGCTCGCAGCCCTGAATATAAAGATATTTATTTTCTCACCAGAACTAGTTTTTAGACCGATCGTTTCTATGGCAGCTATATGCTATAGTCATCCGATTTTGATAAATTTTTTCAGAATTATGTGACAGCATATAAAACTAATATATACCAGTATTGGGGATGATACGATGGAAAACAAAAAAGTTTTTCTCACAAGAACTAGTTTTTAGACCGATCGTTTCTATGGCAGCTATATGATATACTCATCCGATTTGGATACGTTTTACCAGAAATGTGCATCATGTATCTATTTAAAGACTTTTTGTACAGTTTGGTCAGGATAACTTTAAAACTGAGGGGGAAGATAGCATAGAAAATAACAGAGGAAAACAAGGTTTTCTCATATCGACTCAGCTCGTCGTGCTTATCAAGAATATATGCTATGATCCGTTTTGGTGATGCTTCCTTCAGAGTTACAAAGAATATCAAACAATTTTAATATACTCTTGGGCGAAGGGTACAAAAATTTCCATAAGAAGATATTTTTATACTCTGTACCGAAGGTACAAAGAGTATATTGGGTTTGTGCAAATGTATGTAACAGCCTGAAGGAAGCATCTCCGACCCTATAAAGTCATATATTTTCTTGATCAGCATCAACAGCCGAGTCGATATGAACGAAGAGATCTCAGAGATGGTAAGAGCCAGAGGTTTAAAGTCGTTTGGAACATATATTCCGTACCTGCAGGCAGATCAAGTTTATTTTTAATTTTTGGCACGCCCCTTGCCTCCCCCGCAAATAAAAACACGAAATAACTCCCACAATTTTCAAGATAGATAATTCGAACATTCTAGACATATATTTTACTACTTATTATGAATCGACCCGCCATACATCGTTTTTCGATCAGATGAACGATAAAAGAGCTATACGTAAAAGAAAAGAAAAACCAACGACAACAACAATACCACAGCGATTGGTAGAACTTACGAGAAAGAGAGAGCGAGAGGGCAATAGCTAACTGGTAATTTCCCAATGGGACCTTGCTTGCGCTGCTCTCAGTTATCAGTTACATACAAACAGGTACAGAGTATATTACAGTCGGGCTTGACCGACTTTCTTACTTGTTTAAATTTGAGATTTCTTAAATCGTCCTGGCGTTTAGAAATGCGCTTCTCTTTAAAAATGACTCCCACTGTTCTTAGGACAGATTTCTAAACTCCTACATAGCACTATCTGTCACACTATCTTACAAATAACAGAGTAAAACGTGTGTTTAACAGCTTAATGAGAAATCGGCCCTAAGAATATAAACACATGTTTTCAGTTTCAATGCTATTTTTAGATTGTTCCCTGAGATACGCAGAAAACCCGGTATGGACTTAACAAGCTGCACATTTAAGAGACTATCTGACAGAATTTAACTAAAGCTTAAATTATTCAAAGTTGATTTAAGACATGTTGAGTATAAGATAAATTTAATCAAATTGAATTTAGTCAATTAAAAATTTCGTTGACTTATCAACTAAATGAAAATTTCCCTTTTGCTATCTGGCTTACACTTTAATACTTATACCCTGTACCCATAAAAATGGGTAAAAAAGGGTATCATTAAGTTGTGCAAACTTATGTAACAGACAGTAGAAAACATTTACGATCCAATTAAGTATATATGTTTATTCTTGACCAGCGTCAACAGGCGATATATTCTATTTGGCCTGTAGAAAGCATATTACAGGCGGACTTGACTGACTTTCTTACCAGTTTTGATTAGAAACTCTGAGTTCAGGTATTAAACTCTCGCTCTGTAATATACCATTACGCTACTTTATTATTCTCAATCATTTTAAACTAATGCCTAGTCTTATATTTTTGAAAACCCTTCCCATCGAAGCTTTCATGCATATATGCACTGGCCAAGCTAGACAAATTCCATTTTCAAGGGTTCATTTTCCAATTTATTTGACACAGTCAGCTTCATTGTTGTTCAATCTCATTTACCTTTTCACAGTGAGGACAATCGCCAGCAGCTAGAGCATAAGCTGGACAAAATTCTACTGAAGCGCAGCGAACTGTAAGTAGCTTCTGACATGCCCAAAATACACAAAGCATCAGCCAGAGTTCTATTGGTTTCCATAGCGATAAGTCGGCACGCCATAAAACCCGTCAGAAGTATCAGGAATTCTTGGAGGAGCAGAGCAAACGCAATGAACGCAACAAAAAGCTGGTGCACATGCTGGAGCGTATTGATGAACAAACGGCAGCCATGTCACAGCGCAGCGAGCGGCTGAAAATGATGAAGGTAAAAAAGACAATGAATAATTGAATCTCCCCCTCATTCCCCTCCCTCTCTTTCAAATGGTGCAGCTGCAATATCAAATGTACTTTGCCAAGCTGGTGCAGAATCAAACACTGCGTTGCATACAACAGACCACAGTGTCTGGAGGCGGGAATATGCCCATTCCGGTAATGTGGCCGCCACAGCCCAATCCGCAACCCACAATGGCAACAGCTGCTCCTCAGCAATGGGCATTTGCCATGGCCACACCAACGCAGGCGGGCATGCTGTTGACACCACAGTTTGCTGCTGCCCCTGCTCCGCCACCTCAAGTTGCTGCTGCCGCTGCAGCTCCTCCTGCTCCAGCTCAGACCATGTTTCTGCCCGAACTCTATGGGGGTGTAGGGGTAGGTGCTGCCGCTCCTCTGGGCACGTCCAACTTGTTCGATCTACGCGCCACATTGCGTGCCTTCGATAATGAGAATGCCGATTTACCCGAGCGCATGACACACTTGAATGCAGCGACAGGAACGCTGACAGGTGATTATCAAGCGGAGGCGGCCAGAGTTACACCAACACCAACCACTTCAGCGTCGGGCAGGGACGACAATGGTATGCACCAGCTGAGCAGTACCTCCTCCACACTGGCCACATCCTCATTGACATTTGATAAATGGCCAAAGACATCGTCCGCACTGACGCTGACTGAGATGCCGACGACAGCAGCTGCTGCTGCTGGCGGGCAACCGCAAATGGCTAGGAATCGAGAGCAGGAAGCTCCCGAGTTGGATGCCTGGACAAATTCACGCGTGACTAAAGTCGAGCATGAAAAATCACCCGGACTCGTTGGCCATAATGAGCCCGGCCAACAACAACAGCAACGCCATTTCGAAGCATACTTTGGCGAGCTGAAAATCGATGAGCCCTGGCCCCAGCAACAGGCCGAAGATAAACGCGACCCAAGCGTGCGTGTTGATGGAGCTGGAGCCGGCCTCAGCAACGATTTGCTGGATGAGGTGAAAGCCAGTCGAGCAGCTTTAGAAATGGCAGCGGCTGCGGTTGACGAGCAGCTGGCGAGAGGTAATCAATTGTCACCGCCAGCCGAGGCCAGGGAGTCAGCCCCAAAGCCCAGAGTGTCGATTGAGAATATTGAAAATGCCATTTACGGCGAACGCTTGACAGCAGCGGCGGCGACTGCGGCAACAGAGACAGCGGCAGCATCCCCAACACCAAGATTATTGGAAAATTTGGTAACCAACAATGCAATGGCGGAGCAAGAGCTGCCAGCGGAGAGGGAACCTCTCGATTATGGGCCCTACGAAACGGACGAGCCCATCTATGCCAGCATCGATTCCAGCCAGCAGGCGCAACCAAGCGCGACAGTCGAGCCGCTTTACAGCGAAATCGGAAATCCCACAGACTATCAACAGTATGCAACGGATGTCAATGCCGAGGCAGCGGCAGCAGGCACAGAAACTGGCCCCGAGGCGGACCCCCTGCAGCAGGAGTACTCCAATATTGATTATGCCAACTACGAGGCCGAACAGTATGCAGCAGCTGGCTATGATCCCAATGCCTATCCGGGTTACATATACGACGAGGCCAGTGGTCAGTACATAGCCGATCCCAATGCGGGGCCATATGCGCCGGATGGCAGCTACGCTGGCCAGGAGTATGACGGCAGTGCCACAAATTATGACTACAATGCCTATGCGGAGCAGCAACAACAACAACAGCAACTACAGCAGGAAGAACAACAACAACAGCAGGAACAGGAGCAGGTGGTACAGCCACAGGAAGCCTATGTCCGGGATGTAAGCGGCCAGGAAATGACAGAAGTTGAGCCGCTGCCAATGGCCCCCCCGGCCGAGGCAAAAACTGAGCCAAGCGTCGCCAAACCTGTCAAACCCACATCGATACTTGCCTCGACAGACAAACAAGCGGCGCCTAATGACGCGCAGCACCAACAGCAGCAGCAGCAGCAGAAGAAGAAGAAGCGCGTTAATTTCGTTGACAGCAGCGAAACGGATGATAGCTCAAGCGCGAAACCAGCCCCGGTGGCGGCTCCATCACCAGCGCCCGCCCCAGCTCCAGCAGCAGCTGCGGCGGCAGCGGTGGGTGGCAGCGAGAGTGATTTCGATTTCTCAACCGGCAGCGAGGCGAAGAATTAGAACAAGCTGAAGCTGCACTGGCAATTCAAGCTCTAATTTGCTGCCATTTGGGTTAACCAATGGGCGACCAATCGTGCGAACCATTCAAAAGTGACCGCTTTCAATTTATTGCCATTGCATTTCGTTTTCCACTTCAACAGAAAATAAAACAAAAGGCAAAAAAATACGAATCGAAATAAAGGAAAAGCAAAAAAAAATGCATATTAAACAAGAAGTTGGAAATACTTAACGGAATGCTGAACTCAGTGCATTACTCTGTTGGGTGGAGGGTTGGATGGGTTTGGGGGCAGCTTGTCAGCTTATTAATTTACTTGTTTCAGTTTGTTAGAAGAAGAAAAAAAAAACGCCAACATAAAATCAATAAATCCTTGAATTGAAAAGGGAACAAAATAGCAGG
Source organism: Lordiphosa mommai (assembly GCA_018904225.1). Lineage (NCBI taxonomy): Eukaryota > Metazoa > Arthropoda > Insecta > Diptera > Drosophilidae > Lordiphosa > Lordiphosa mommai. Next base: position 40,334 of record JAEIFT010000620.1, on the reverse strand, counting down.
TAAGAAAGTCTTCCCCGGACTTGAGTTGAGAAATAATGGTTATAGTTCTGTCGATTTCATTAATTAGTCTTTAATATTAATTCATAAAACAATTATCACTGTCACTGTTCAGTTCACTCGCATTGTCCAACGAGGCGTATACACAATATTTTTTCCACTGCTTGCAGCAACGCAATGGCATATGTCGGTAATAAGATCAGCCGCTGCTGCTGCTGCTGCTGCTGCTGCCGTACCGCAATTTGTCAAGAGTGCAATGACTGAGCCAGAGCCAACTCCAGCGGCCGTTGCCAATGACACTAATTATGTGCGGTAAAAGTCAGGTGAACAAATACATATGTAGATGCACGGATAGGCTGCCCGGCCTGCCGCCTGGTTGGTCAACAATTGTTAACTTAATTGAAATGATGCCAGTTGAAAAACAATGCACACTTTTCGCAGCTTATATGCATATGCAGGCATATGCGAGGGAGGTTAAACAAGTACACAATCAAACCAAATTTGGTTATACTCGAATATATGTACAGTACACAATACAAGTATGAGATTTTAGTAGCAAGTTCCTACCCCCCTGTTATCTGTTGCATTAGGTTGTTGTTTTAACTGGCGCTAGGAGGCTCTAAAGATTTATAAAATCACTCATAAGCAGTGTTTGCCAAGCTCAAATTTTCGTCAACTCAAAACAAGAACTACATTTTTTTCATACATGAGTAAAAATGTTCTAAATTGAGCATACTTTAACTAAGCCACCGCACATTGGGTGAAAGTAAATACTTCAGTGAGATTAAAAAATATATTGTTTTTCCGGCTGGTCGGCAACTCTTTCTCAACTCTCTAAAGACAGCTGTTGTATCATAACACGTGCTTGTGAAAACTGATGCCAAAACTTTATTGTGTTTCCAAAGAAAATTAATTATCAAAACAGCATTAAATTAATGAAATCTAATAAGGAAAACCCCTTCCAAAAGAAGCACCAAGTCATTTAGAATTCCAACCCCATAAATAAGTTCTTTATTATGTGGATCAATTCCTTATTATAACGATTAGGACAGGGTAGCTAATTCTAATGATGAAAAAGAATGCGTTGAAGAATATTCATTTATTTAAAAAAAGAGAAAATAAAATGAATTTGTTAACCATATCATGAAAATATATTGAAAAAATAGAATTAATTTGTTCATCAACTATTCTAAATATAACTCTATTAAATATGTAGATGGGAAGTGGGATTATGGTTGGAAGGAATATGAATATTTCGATTTGATAAATATGGCAGGTTTTATTATATTAGTTCTTTTTATAATGTATGCCAAATAAATTGATTTTTGTCCATACCATTTGAAGTTGAGTAATAAGAGGCGGGAACTTAAGGCGTGGCCCAATTGGCGAAAACTTTTTTTTTCGAAATTCTAGTTTTATATAAGTACTAGCATAGGACCCGGCGCGCTTCGCTTCGCCATAGCTTTGTATAGCCGAATTGGAAAATTATTTGCAGCCATTACATCAATATTCGTCTCAAATAGAACGGATTACTTCCCGTTTTCCGAACTTGGCTGGATATTATGATATTAAAATTGTTATTTATTTGGCCCGTAGAGCTAAGAAAATAAATTTTATTCTTTGGTGTGAATTATCCATTTTCAGTTCGGTTTACAAATAAAAATTGGCTTTTAAACTACCCTGACACCCATTACCCGACTTTGTGGGTGCAAAATTTAATTGACCCATAGACTTTATAGTTTGCCATGAACCCGCACTCATATTCCGACCTTTGCAATAAATTTTCCCAAAATAAAAAATTATTCCATTATTCGGTAAATAAAGCCAGCAAAACGAATATCATTTCAACCGGCTCACAAATAACCATTGTCGATGAACTTAACCACTCCCTCCATTTTCCGGAACCGGGGGCAGAAATTCCACCACCGAATAATCATATGTCTAATTATTTTCCATAATGTGTTATTGTATTGTATGTATTTTCCGAGTTTGAAATCAATCGGAAAAAAACAGTTTCTTCCATATATCATTTTCCGGCTATTTTCCGGATTTCCACACTGAGAAAAAAGCGTAGATAATATTTTTTGCAATTTAGAGCTTGCCAATAAGCTTGGAGCTAATCGAATGATAAACATGTGAGTTTTGAACAACAACACTTTTCCGGCCATTTTCCGGTAGGTTTTTCCAAAATGTAAAAGTCATATTCGTGAATGTGTAGTTTTGAAAATAAATTTGGAGCTAATCGTTTGGAAAGTATACTTTCGGCCAATTTCGTTTTTAACCCAGGGGTCGTTAATAAAACTGGTATGGTTGTTTGATTTTTATTGCGGTTTTTTTAAATTAGTTTGGAGCTGACGGATAAAACAAAAGTTTCAAAAGTTGCAACGGGGCAAAACCGCCTTATAAAAAAAACCGGAAAATACTTACACCGTTAGTTCCAACAGCAGTAGTAAAAACTCTTAAGTAGAGAAAAAGGATTTTGAAAATGATTTTAGTGCGATGGTATGAAGAATAAAAGTGTTTATTTGTCAAATTTTCGCCAATTCGGTTTAAGAAAACTATTCTTTCGGCCAATTATTGTTTTTAACCCATTGGGGTGTAGTGGGTTAATTTTGCGCAAAACTTGTATGCAATTGTTGTTGAATTTTTATTGCGGTTTTTCTAAATTAGTTTTGAGCTGATCGGATGATAAACAAAAAGATTCATACAAAAGATTTCCGCGAATTTTCCACATTTCCCGATGGCAAAACCCCGCCTTAGTACTCAGAGTAAGATAAGTGTTTTCTCCTACGCTTCAGTCCAAAACGTGTCTGGAAAAACAGATTACCAATGTAACATTTAGGAGGCTTGAAAGAAACCAAATATATGTGTAGGCGTAGTCTCAGCAAGATCAGAAACGCCCATTAGAAAATGAGAGCCAATTTGTTTTTGTCCATGTCGACTCTGGGCACAAACAAAAGAAGTGAAAGACGAACTCCTTTTCTTCCTTGTCCCAAAAGACGTACGGCATGGAGCGGAGCAATGAGGTCTTCTTGGTCTGCAGCGGTCTGTAGAGCAGGTACAGGTTCGAGAGCGATTGCCATTTCTGGTTTGCTTTGGCTCTAAGTAATTTCGTTAAATAAGCCTACACGCTGCCATAGGCATACCTACGTAAAGAATTTGACGGTTTATCTGCTTTGTAGCTGCCTTCAAATTCCCGTTAAGAACCAACTAATCTCATCTCATCTCTTCAAAACATTTGTGGCAATTGTTGGCTGATATAAAATTGCAGGATAATCGACTCCAAGCGACTTAATTGCAGGTTTATACACTGTTTGTGCTAACTTTAAGTTCAATGTTCTCGTTTTTTATTTTTTGGACATTGCAATATATCAATAAATAATAATTATTAATATTCAAACTATATATTGCATACTTTTCGCACAGCCCCTTTATAAATATGAGCCTGTATGTATACCATATACATATGCATGCGTGCTTGATGTTTTTTTCGCCATTTTAATTTGATTCTCAGTTAAAGCAGTGAATTCATTTTATATATTTTCATTTTCGATTAACGACGGCAACTGTTGCTGACATTTTTCCATCAATTTGGCGCATACTTATCCCCACAATGGCACAAGTCCATCATTCGACTCAGTTATCCGGTTGGTATTTTATGCAATTTTCAATTCTTTATTTGTAGGCGTCTTTATGGAGAATTTTAATTACACCTGCCGTTAATGTTTTTTCCTCATCGAAGGGACAATTTGTATTTCATGTAATTATTTTACATAATTGGCTGGATCGTCAAATAGTCAGGTAAATGTCAATCAATTTTTTGCGGCTTGTGCATTAAATATTAAAAATCCTAGCTAGGGGGATAAATTGTTCATTGGATTAAAGTGCCTTAAATATTGACCAATATCTGCAGCTCTTCCTGCCCCCCCAACTCTACAAATACTTCAGTTGTTGTTTTACTTTTTAATGAGTTCAACATGAAATGAAGGAGCAAAAGAGGGAACGAAAAGGTGAGGGAACTTTTCGAACAGAAATTTGCAATTAAATGTTACACACAAACCTCAAAGGCAAATGGCAGTATAAAATCAAATGGGACACATTTAAATGTCCCTCAGACAAATTTCATTACCAGTGAAATATTTGAAAAAAAGGTTTTAAATTTCTGCTAATGAGGATACAAAAAATGTGCCATCAAGCAGCTAATTGTTAGCTCAACTTACAGCAGAACCAGAGGCTGTTTTTGAAATTTAACCTAGGCGGGGGCGCTTTAAATCTCAATACTTGACTTAAAATCGATTTTGGGTGGGTTCGTGCACATTAGCATAAACATCAAGCTTATAAAAATCGTTTGTCAATGCCCATATGTGTGTACTTGTCAGCATAATTCAAAAAAATAAATAAATTGCAAAGCAAATCAAATCGACACGTCGCAGGTACCAGGATAAAGGATTATAGCCGCTTTCACCCTCAGCGTGCATAATTGAGTGGCGCTTATTTATGCACCCCTGGCAAACGGAAAGTGCAAACAACACGTGGAGCTAACCCTAAAGCAGAGTAAAAAAGAGAGAAAAAAATATAATCAGTGCTGAAATTCAATTTTGAAATAAAACGCAAATCGAGTAGCGAAATTTTCGTTGCCATTGAACATATGTCGGGGGTTGGTGGGAATGGAGAGCTCCAGGGACTCGAGCCATAACATGGCAAAAGAATTTACCGACTTGTATTCCAATGCTGGCAAAGCTTCCCAGAAAAGCAAAAACAAGCAGCGTGACACACACGGCGTATGATTGACGTTTATGCAAATGACTTTATTTCGAGCAACAAAAGGGGAACCACTCTGTGTAGACGGGATAATATTTATAGAGCAATTATTGCATAAATATAAAGAGACATTGCAGAGTTTATTATAAATAAGAAGAAAATATTCAAACTGTCTGGGTATCGAAAGGTTACGCTGAGGCCAAATATTTATCTCCAATCCTCTATAGGATCGGACAAAAAACACTGAAGTTATATATATGTAACGATTTTGCATGCCCTTATTTTTATACTCTGTACCGAAGGTACAAAGAGTATATTGGGTTTGTGCAAATGTGTGTAACAGCCAGAAGGAAGCATCTCCGACCCTATAAAGTATATATATTCTTGATCAGCATCAACAGCCGAGTCGATATAGACATGTCCGTCTGTCCGTCTGTCCGTATGAACGCTGAGATCTCAGAGATGGTAAGAGATAGAGATTTGAGGTGTATGGAACATATATTTCTTATGCTTGCAGGCAGATCAAGTTTAGTTTTTTTTTTGCCACGCCCCCTGCCTCCCCCGCAAATTGAAAAAAAACTTAATATCTTCCACAATTTTGGAGTTAGGTTGTTGGAACCTTCTAGACATATATTCTACTCATCATTACTTATCGAGCCCCCATACATTGTTTTCCGATCAGATGAACGATAGTAGAGTTGCCACCCCCGCAATTTGAAAACACCTCAAATATCCCGCAATTTTGGAGTTAGGTTGTTTGAACCTTTTAGACATATATTCTACTCATCATTACTTATCGAGCCACCATACATTGTTTTCCGATCAGATGAACGATAGTAGAGTTGCCACCCCCGCAATTTGAAAAACACCTCAAATATCCCGCAATTTTGGAGTTAGGTTGTTTGAACCTTCTAGACATATATTCTACTCATCATTACTTATCGAGCCTCCATACATTGTTTTCCGATCAGATGAACGATGGTAGAGTTGCCACCCCCCAATTTGAAAGCACCTCAAAAATTTTGGAGTAGGTTGGAACCAGACATATTCTACCATCACTACGAGCCCCCAACAGTTCGATAGAGACGAGAGTCACCGAAGAAAAACACCTAAAACCGCAATTTTGGAGTTAGGTTGTTTGAACCTTAGACATATTTCTACTCATCATACCATGAGATACGTGGTAACAAATAGGTACAGAGTATAAAGACAGTCGGGTTGACCTTCTTTCTTACTTGTTTTACTAGAGGTTTTGATGGTCCAACACTTTACTCCTAATAAAGTCATTATCATCTTCTCCTCCTCATCAAGGGTATGGATTAAGCGTCTATTGCTTCGATATTTTTAACTTATTTTAAAAACAAGCCTTTATTTGTACATCCATTGAGTTTATTGCCCAAAGGCAAACACACACACACACACATCACTTGGTGTTCCAACTCCATGCTATAGAGTTTCAGTTTCCATTCTTTGTTCGCGTTGCATTGACATTAACGCTAATTGAAAACCCTGAAATGCGATATGTTGTCTAACTTAATGTACATACCTTTTAGTAGACCTGGGCTGTCTGTCACGATTAGTGCACGTGCAATGCTTTCAATTTCCCCAGTACCCCACCGCCACGTTTCTCATCTGTCCAATTTCATGCCATTTTCATGGTGAAAAGATAACAAAACTTTTGTGCCTTTGTCATACGCCACTGCCGCCTGGCAACAGTAGAGTTTTCCTAGCGTTTTTCCGCCAACTTATTATTGTTTAAATATTTACATTGAAAATGGCGTCTGTTGTGGCGGCAACATATGCGCGACAAGTTTGTTCTCGTCAGTGGGTTAGATGTTGGGCCTGTGCCCCTGTGCCTGGGCCCTGGCATTGTCACGTAACTGACAGGCGCTGACTTTGACTTCAACTGTTACCGATACGCGTATGAATTCCAATGGGATACGGTTTGCCAATGCACTATAGAATTTTTTTACTATTTATTTGGCAGAAAGTACATTTTCAACTTAAAGTTTAGTAGTCCCCACCCACTCGCTGACGACACAAAATCCATTATTTGAACAGTTATGGAGGATGACAGGAGTTTATACCTAGCGAGAAAATACAACGTTTTGGCGAAATACTAATTTTTTTAAATAGAGGACCTCACAAAATCTACACGAAAGGTCTTAACAATCGTTCATTATAAAGTTGCTTGCCATTTATGAAATTATTTTCGATACGCTGTGCAGAACCTATCAATTGCACGTATGCCAACAGCGGCGCACATAATAACCGTTGAACAAAAGAAAATGCCAAATGAAGTTTTCAAATGTTTTTAGAGTGAAGCTTTTTAACGGACGTTCGGCTGGGGGACTAAAACGAGAAAAATTTTGACTTTGATTGCGACAACTTTTTTGCGTAAGATTTCTTGTGTTTTTATGTGTGATCGGGGAGCAGGGTCGGAATCAAGGATCTGGGGATCAGGGGATCTGGGATAGGGATCTCGGATCAGGGATCTGAAATCAGGGGTCTGGAATCAGGGGTCTGGGATCTGGGATGGATCTCGGATCTGGGATCAGGGATCTGGAATCAGGGATCTGGGATCAGGTATCAGGGATCTGGGATCAGGGATTTGGGATCTGGGATCTGGGTCTGGGATCAGGGATTTGGGATCTGGGATGGGTCTGGGATCAGGGATCTATGGATCAGGGGTCTGGGATCTGGGATGGATCTCGGATCTGGGATCAGGGATCTGGAATCAGGGATCTGGGATCAGGATCTGGGATCTGGGATCTGGGATCAGGGATTTGGGATCAGGGATCTGGAATCAGGGATCTGGGATCAGGGATTTGGGATCTGGGATGGATCTCGGATCTGGGATCTTTTATCAGGGATGATGGATTTGGAATCAGAGATCTGGGATCAGGTTTCTGAGATCTGGGATCTAGGATGGATATCGGATCTGGGATCACGGATCTGGTTCAGGGATCTGGGATCAGGGATTTGGGATCTGGGATCTGGGATCTGGGATCTGGGATCTGGGATCAGGGACTTATGATCTGGGATGGATCTCGTATCTGGGATCTATGATCAGGGATCAGGGATTTGGGATCTGAGGGATCAGGGATTTGAAATCAGGGGTCTGGAATCAGGGGTCTGGGATGGATCTCGGATCTGGGATCAGGGATCTGGAATCAGGGATCAGGGATTTGGGATTTGGGATCAGGGATCAGGGATCTGGGATCAGGAATTTGGGATCTGGGATGGATCTCGGATCTGGGATCTTTTATCAGGGATGATGGATTTGGAATCAGAGATCTGGGATCAGGTTTCTGAGATCAGGGATCTGGGATCTGGGATCACGGATCTGGTTCAGGGATCTGGGATCAGGGATTTGAGATCTAAATTAATTTAATGGCCCTTTCAAAATCAAAGTTTTTTGGGATAAAAATTTTTCGTTCAAAGTAGTAAAATATTTGTGCTTATATTGGGACTTAGAATGGTCGTAGATAAATGTCCTTTACAAATTCTTAAAGGTACATGTGTAGTCTATTTTACCAACTGAATGGCGCAATTTCAAAAATTTACTACTGATTGACCTGATATCATATTTTGATTCAAATTATTGTGTTGGCCCTTAATCCTTATTTCTACCTTCCATTAAAAAATCAAGTCATTTAGGAAGAAATCTAGTTACCAATCCAATGAACCAACTCCAATCCAACTGCCTTAATCAGAACTGCTTAGGGCTTTTGAATCAGCCTGTACCAGTTATTTATTTATGTCTTGCTTCTTGCAAACTGGCAACGCAAATTTTTGCCCGAAAAATGTGAATAATTCCCAGTAGTCCAATGACAGCTGGAGCTTTTCCGGCATTTTAAACTCGGCTTATTGCTTAGTTTTGCTATTAGTCAATTTGCTGCTGCGCCAGTGCGCGGGCCAGTGCCAATGCTGTTGATGATGCTGGGCAGCTAATGCGAAATGTTTTCGCATAAACATCACGTCGGGCACGTATCACGTTTGTCCGTTACAGTTCGAGTTGGCAGCAGTTCTTCTTTTTATTGTTTGGCTGGCGAAACACGAGTCTGTTGGCAACAGTCGGCCCAACACGTATGACAGTTTTACTACGATGGCAAACAATGCTAATAATCATCATAATGCTTTCGGGAAGTGTTGCAAATATTTGCCAAAGCCCATAAACATATATCAGGCGGGGGTGACATCGGTGCTTAAAAACATGAAGCCATAACATGGCATTAAATCTGCATTCCACATTGGGACACGCTTCTTGCTCGGGGTGTGGGTGCAATAACTTGACAGGCAAAACTAATTTCCCAAAAAAAAAATAAAAAAAAAAAAAATAAAAAAATATAAAAAAAAAATAAAAAAAAAAAAAAAATTAAAAATATTAACATATATCCAATTCAATATTCCTTCCACCTATAGCCCATTCCCTGGCAGTGGCACCCATAAAAGGGCAATATTGCATGACTCACGGAGGCTAAAAAAAAAAAAGTAATAACAGAAACACACACACACACAAACCAAAAAAAAAAAATATATATATATAAAATATTCTTCCTCCCCTTATGGATTAAATTCCCTGGAGTACAACCATAATGATTATATTCACCGGACCTCTCTTGGTTTTATTCAAAAAAATAAAGAAGTCCCTTTTTTAGTCGAGATATGATACCAGAGCACTAATTACATTTTTATTGTAACATCAACATACAATGTGGCATTTTCTACCCTACCAACCGCAAATTAACCTGTCTTAGAGATGAAAACTGAGGAAAATGTTACCTCTGGAATCATTACAATTGGGCAGAAGGGGGAGCAAGCGCTCTTGGTTGTTGTTGCGTATGATAATATTCGAGGTAATTACCTTTGCTCTCGGCTTTGCGACTGGTGACTCATTGTTTAAGCTTCTAGCACCGACACTTGTCGTATATTAAATTTTATCTGGGAGGCCGCACACGCCGCCACGCACACACACACACACACACACACACTCCACTCTACTCTAGTCCTCTTCCGGCTAAGGCGATGCCATTATCCAGCACCTACACCTACTCCCTCACTTGATTTGTGCAAAACAAAAGCCTTGTTGCGAACGGGAAAGTTATTTGAAAGCATTGATTACATATTGATAGCAATGGCAAACAGCTGAAAGAGTCTTGCCTGGCATCAACTAACGAAAACCGCCAACCGCGAGCCGACAACCCACAACCGATTCTATTCCTTCTCTGTTTCCCTATGACAATTGATATTTCCGCCGACAAGCTTCAGTGGATTGGGGTGGATGCAGGGCAAGTTTTGGCATATACATTTTACATCAAATACATTAATTTCTACCAACAAATATTTAAATAATAAAATTACCTCTGAATAATTAAAAAAAGGGAGCAACCACCACAATTAATATTATAATTTTATCCTATATAAGTAAATATTAAAAAATATATTATTATTAATTTTATACTAAACCACCAATTATAAAAAAATTTTATCTTTCGTAATAACCATTATCCAAATAATATTATAAATAAAAAACTTTAAACATTATATAAAAGTAATTCATATAAATAAAAAAATAACGAGAAAACCCAAAATTTATTTTTTTATATTATAAATTGGGTATAGAAAATTTTAAGAAATGTTTATGGCATTGGCTGTTTCATTTTCATCCATGCATTCAATGGTTCATTATCCACAACAAGGTTTAAAGCTGCCACAACAAAGTACAAAGTAAATAAGCTGATAAGAAAACATAAGGAGAAAACAAACTATTTGTGTGACTCTACACTTGAAAGTTATCAGTTATATACAAACTTTGACTGGTACAGAGATTATTACAGTCGGGCTTGGCCGACTTTCTTACACGTTATAAACTATTAGTTTTACCCAGAAGTTTGTAACTCAAAGAATTATTCATTTCCGACCCCATAAACAATATATATTCTTGATCCGTATGGCGAGCTGAGTCGATTGAGGGTTGCCCGTCCGTCCGTCTGTCTGTTACGCAAATTAGTCCCTTAGCTTTAAAGCAATCGAGCGGAAATTTATCACTGATTTTTCATTTTACTGCACGCTGCTACTGCCCAGATCAGATGACTATAACTCTTAGATGCCATAGGAACGATCGGTCGGAATACAGGACTTTTTTGTTTTCAATGATACACTCAGAGAAAAAAGCGAGCAGATCGTGCTTGATATCAAGCAGATTTCGTGTCAGAAGTTCGGCAAGACAGAATCTTCTTGGATCCAAAAAGGAAAAATACTGAAATCTAGCATGAATTTTTAAGCTCGATCTGCTCGGTTTTAAATTTAGTCGGCTTCATATCAAGCATGATTTATTGTCGAATTGAAGAATAGATTTTCTTGAAAGTAAGCATTTTTGAACAAAGTTGCCTGAGAACGAGAGAACGCCTCACCTCCCTTGCTGACAAACTCAAAATCGAGCGCACAATTCTTCTTGATTTCAAGCAGATTTCTTCTTGAAAATTCAAGACGGAAAAAAACTAAATTGAAGCCGATTTCAGTCTTGCCTAATCGTGCTAGATTTCTCTGGGTGTAGCGTTCTGAAACTCAGCCACTATGAATTTTATATGCTGTCACATAAAAAAAAAATTGGCTAAAATCGGGGTACTATATCCTATAGCTACCATAGAAGTGATCGATTAAAAAATGGGTCTTAGTTAAAAAAATAGAAGGCTAACATCGGCTACGCCGATGTTTTAAATACCCTTGCAGTTTTTGAAAGTCGCTACCATTGATAACAAAAAAGTTTTTCTCACTACAACTAGTTTTTTGACCGACCGTTTATATGGCAGCTATATGCTATAGTCATCCGATTTTGATAAATTTTTCCAGAATTGTGTGAAGGGGTATAAAACTAATATATACCAAGAATGGTGACGCTTCGATGGAAAACAAAAAAGTTTTTCTCACTAGAACTAGTTTATGGACCGATCGTTCCAATGGCAGCTATATGATATAGTCATCCGATCCGGCCGATTCCGACAAATGTGCAGCCTATGTGTATTTAAAGACTTTTTTCAAAGTTTGGTCAAGATAGCTTCAAAACTGAGGGAGGAGATAGCATAGAAACAGACGGACGGACAGACGGACAGACGGACATGGCTATATAGACTCAGCTCGTCATGCTGATCAAGAATATATATAGTTTATGGGGTCGGAGATGCTTCCTTCTATGCGTTACAAACATCGTGACAATTTTAATATACCCTCTGCAAGGGTATAAAAAACCTTTTAGTTTTCCATGCTCATTTTCCATTTTCATCATTTTGAAAATGGATCTAAGTGAGAAAAATATTTTTGTTTACTACAATGGCGTTCTTAAGCTCAGAAATAACGAAACTAATATATATACAAACTCGCCTTGTGGCGTTTCTCATGAAACTTATCTAGATAAAGATCTTTAGCGATTTGGATAGATTTGAACCCATACGATAAGACTACGGTCCAATATAGCTCATAAAACGCTGGTAAAATACTCAAATGGGTTTCTCATCTCTATAAACACAAAAACATATTGAAACGTTTAATCCCCTAGCTTTTACCTTCATAACATTTTTTTAAATATTAAGACTATTTTTTAAGGCGAAATTTGATTTATATCCAGAAACTTCAGTTCTAAAATTTATATTAACATTTTCCATACATTTCTATATTTAAAGGTGGCTTTTTTATGACTTAGAAACTAAGACTTGGAAGAAAAGTGTTCCGCTTTATAGAAATTTTTTTCTATCTTATATATTTTAAAAAGAGAATTTGATTGTGATTATTCTTTAAGGCCTCTTTCCAGATGACGTAAAAACTTATTTCTGCACAATTCTTCATATGAATAGAAACATATTTAAAAAGCTCTGAAACCTGAATGCTTTTGAAAAACTGTTTTATTAATATGAAGCATAGTGCTGAAATAAATTATCTGCTATCTGGAATGAGGACTTTAAGGGCGAATTTTCAAAATGTAAGACTTTTTTCTGAGTGTATATATTGATAGTATACCACTTGAAATATATATTTGAAATAAACATAAATCTATAAAATAAATAATAAGAAACCGTAAAAACCGGTATTAGCGTTTCGGTATAGTTTCGGTTCTTTCGGTTTCTATTATAACGGTTAACGGTTTTCGGTTCTCAAAAAAATTGTAATATCGGTTCCGGTTTCGATACTGGTATCTGGCTTTAAACGGTTTAATTTTGGTTAACGGTTCCGGTTACGGTGTTATTCCCTGCTTTAAAAAAAAAAACACAGATTTCACTCGTCCTTTTTAATTGTACTTAGTATGAATATTAATGAATTGTGGCAAAATTTTGATAAAATTGCATTTAATTTTTGTTATTTTCGTTACTAATTTAATTATATGCATATGAATGTGTTTATTAAAGTTATCGCCAGGCCAAGTGACACGTGCAACTCCGATCGTGTTGGATAGAGAAAGAGACCGAGGGGAAAGAGGTCGTGCAATTTAATGCGCAATGGCCACGGATATCCGTTTAATGGCCATGAATACATAAATAATAAAAATGTGTATTTGTTTATTGCATTCCGACACACAGAGTCACAGTGGCAGCTTACATGGACTGAACGTGAATTTATTTACCTTTGCGCATAAAATATATGAATAGTGTGTATGTGTTTTTTAACTTAAATGCAATTTAAACAATGCACAACAATATTTATAATAGGCATAATAAAATGCTTTATAAAAAACATATATGTATATGTATATGAATGTACATATATTGACTATCTGTGAAGAGATTGGCTTTGGTGCACGTGTGTGTGAGAGCTTCCGTTTTCCTGCGGCTTGTTAAAAATTATTTAATTTTATTGTATTCCAATTGTTTGTTGTGGCCAAAAGGAAACAATAATATGAAATGCACAACAATAATCATCATCATCACCCGCCCCTAAATCGAGGCAGGACTCGCGTGCACTAATGCGGGGCAATTTGCTCTGGAGCTGGCTTAAATTAAAAATGCCATGGGCATGCAAAAGTATGTATGTATGTATGTATGTATGTATGGTCATGTCACTGTCCGTGTCATAGAGTTACACAAAGTGCTTAATCAAGCTTAAAAGAAAGGGACTTGAAAGAGAGACACTCACACGAAACTAGACATCCAATCCCGTCCACCCACATACATACATGGCTCACTCATTGAGTGTGCAAAGTGAAGTGGAGTAGTTTAAAATTAAAAAGGACACTTAATCCTGTCAATGTCTTGCCGCGCCGGCGTCCTCGTAAGTGAAATTCTCTAGCGAGCGAGCGAACGAGCGTTGGGATTAGCAGGCAGCAGGCAGGGGGATTCTGTGGGAGTGTGGGTATGGATTTGCCAATTGAAGCTCACAAGAAGTGCAATTATGTGCAGAAAATGCAAAATGAAGCAAGAAAGTGGAGCAATTGAAAGCGACAGATGCAGAATGGAGATGGAAAATGCACATTTGCTGATTGCGCCAGCCTGGACAAAAAACAATTTAACCCACATTTGCATGACATGGCAATGATAATGAGAAATTCTGCAGCGTTATGATGTGAAAATGCGACATATGCATATTCAATCAGTAACAGAAAATCGCCTTTCTCTATTCTGGTACGATCGGAATGGAATTTAGACAAAGGAGCTTGGGAAAAGAGCTCCAGTAGATTTTTGAATATTTTGGATGAGAGATTATGGCTTTTATTTAGTGAAAGTTCGAGGGTATTTCGTTCTTGGGTGTACTTAAAATAAGTATTTAACATTCTTCCAAAATACCAATTCTAGAAAACGTGTTCGTAATTTAAGTACAAAATAAATAGCATTGAACTAGACACACAAGCTTATAAAGTGAACTCTGAATGAATTATGTCCTAAAATTTACCTAAAATTGTTTTGATAAGACAATTTTAGGTAATTTGAGACATGAATAGAATTGGCAGGCAAATCCAATCCATAAATTCTACATTTTTGAGCTATTTTCATTTTTTCTGTTTAATGTTTAACGGGGTTGACTTTACATTGTATCAAGAAATCGAACCCCGGACCAAGATCGAACACTCTCGCTCAATGAAATAGACTCAAGTGTTTTCCATCAAAATTTCAATAAATATTGAAAAATAATATTTTTTATTAATCAGGATTTAATTTTGAAATAAACAAACTAAACTTTTTTTTTATTAAGAATTATAATTTTTATTGGTCAATGAAATAGACTCAAGGGCTTAAAATCAAACCTACAAACCTTAAAAAAATTTTAAACGGTTCAGTTTAGAGGTTCGAACTCGTTGTCAAACTTAGATTCGGTTCTTGGAACGGTTTCTCAAAAACCTTTGAGAGGTTTTGGTTTAAACCTTGGTTTAAAGTTCAACAAATATAGGTATCAATCTTTTTAGTGCTGATTTCTCATCTTTTAGATGGCACTATCCTAAACATAAACTAAAAGATTACAGAGTAATTTAAAAGTTTATCTGATACATAGATGAGAAATCGGCCCTGAATAATAAATTATTAAAGGGCATATCCAAATTAAAGTCTGGGTATTGTATTGTATTTATTAGCAATAGCAACTTCATCTTTTAGACACAGTTACCTTATAAATCTTATATATAGATAGATATTACAAAATATAAAACAAGAGAAAAAAAAAGAAGATAATAAAGTGTAAACAAATAGAGAAACCCCTTCCAAACCGGTGGGGGTAATTTAGTTAGTCTCAATGACCAGCTACGCCCCTACTCGCAGCAGAAGTGATCGGAAGGGATTTATGAAAAAGTAGTTAGATTCTCAAGAATTAAAGACTTAAAGCCCGCATCCGAAATATTACCATTAAGGGGATGGAAGAACTTATTATAGTCCCTACACAGAACGCGAAAGGGACAGTTAGATGCATATGTAGTAGAAGCAATAGGAAGCCACAAGAGGGTATAGTTCCGTGTAAGTCTCGACGGAACATTAAAGTTGACTTGACCAAGTAGGTTTTCTGAGTCAATTTTACCATTTACGAGCTTATGTAAGAACATTACACCCAACATCGTACGCCTATGCTCAAGTGTAGGAATGTCCAAAAGTTTAAGTATTTCCCAGGTTGCGTAAAGCAAATAAAAGAAACTGTTTTTGGACAGACTCAATACGTTTACAAAGCGTAGAGGATTGTGTATTCCAAATACAAGAACCTAACTCCAGTATCGGCCTGACGAGAGATGTGAATAAAAGCTTAGTCGTGTATGGATCATTAAACTCCTTGGACCAGCGTTTAATAAATCCTAGCAAACCCATGGCTTTATTTACCGTAAGTTCAATATGTGTGCCGAAAGATAATTTACGATCAAGGGTAATGCCCAAGTCAACAAAAGATTCAACCTGTTCAAGCTGATATGAATTCAAGAAATATTTTATTGAGAGAGGCTCTCTTCGATAAAACGTCATAGATTTACACTTGCTGCTGTTCAGGTGCAACAAATTGTTGGAGCACCACAAAGAAATTGCATCCAAATCAGCCTGAAGCAATGTTGAATCGTAGGTTGAATTATGGCTCAAGAATATTTTTAAATCGTCAGCATACATAAGTGTACGAGAATGCTTTATTACATTTGGTAAATCATTAATAAAAAGCACAAACAGAAGAGGGCCGAGATGGCTGCCTTGAGGAACTCCAGAGGTCACAAAGACCGGATTAGATGTGCAATTATTAAAGACAACTTTTTGAGTTCTATTCAGGAGATACGATGAAATCCATTTCAGAAGCCCTAATGGAAATCCCAGAAGTCGCAATTTCAGGATCAAAAGGAAATGGGAAACACAATCAAATGCCTTACTAAAATCAGTGAATATAACATCCGTTTGTTTGCCAAGAGTAAAACTATGAATTGCCGTTTAGGTAAATTCAAGTAAGTTTGAAGAAATGGATCGGTTTTGAACAAACCCGTGCTGATACGGCGAAATGAGAGGACAACAGTAGTGTTGAAGCTGAGATGTTATTAGTTGTTCGAAGAGTTTAGGAATAGCAGAAAGTTTCGCAATGCCCCTATAATTGGAAATGTCAGACCGTGATCCCTTTTTATGCAAGGGAATTAAAAAAGATTCTTTCCAAAGTGACGGAAATACAGAATGCTCAAGAGACTTACAGAAAAGTATATATATAGGGTAAGCGAAAAAGTTCGCGCATTGTTTTAAAATGCACGAAGGTACATTATCAGGACCAGGAAAAATACTAGATTTTAGCGAAAGTAAACCATTTAAAACTGAAGTGAAAGAAATGGAAGGACAATGTATGAAATTATATGATGAAATAGAATAGGGATAGCTATGACAAGCATCGGACGTCGAATAAGTTGACTGAAAGAACTTAGCGAAAAGATTAGATTAGTTATAAAAACTAGATTCACAAGAAGGGAGGGAAAGACAATGTGATGGATTAAAACCTAGAGGAAACATTGTGTTGCATGAGTCTTTGAACGATTGTTCTTAAAATGGGAATTTTGTATTTGAAAGTATTTGGCTACTTATTACTACGTTTTTGAACAAATAAAAATTATGCTATTTGCCCTTCAAAGTATGCTATGTTTATGAATATAAATTATTAAGGAAATTATTTATTTTTTAGTAGCCTTCACACTTATTATTTTTGTATACCTTTGACTGGCCCGACAATCTAAGTAAAGTTACAATGTGGATTATATAAGTTGCTGCCATATCTGACTTTATATTATCTCGTTAAAAAAATAATAATTGAAAAACATATAGTTTGCATTCTTTGAGGGGCAAAAAAGCATGAATTTTTATAAGCATAAACGTAATAGTGAATACTATGATATATTCACACCGTTATACTTGTATAAAGTTCTTGTTATTTTCCTGAGTGTATGGATAATGATTCCTGAATGCTTTTCCACTAGCTTATCCGGCATCTTATCCAACTAATTAATGAGCTTGCTTCTCGTTATTATGTACATTAAGTCCAATTCCATATTAGTAGCCTCGTACCTCTGGCTTGAAATGGATAAGAGTCGTCTAATGGCCACAGCTCGGCCTTATTTCCAGCTCTTTTCGCTGCTCACATTGATGCCTCCACCTGGCAGCCATGCTAGACCTTCTTCGCACTTGTTGGCCTTTGCCACTTATGCCCTGGGCATTATGCTCGTGGGCATCTATGTCAGCTATATAAACATTGTGGCTGTAAATATGGAAACCGACTTCTACAAAGTGGAGGACTTTACCGGAACAATGGGACATATCCAAATAATTTTGCTTTCGCTCTACCTTATTGCCAACCATTGCAACATGGTTATTAATTATCATCGACTGGGTCGCATCTATGAACATATAACTGAGCTAGAAATGGACATAGAAATAGCCTCTCAATGCTTTGGCGAACCGAAACAGCATCAATTTACTTTTCGTCTACGCTTGTTCCTGAGTTGTGGATTGTGGCTAATCTTTCTAGTTATCTCTATACCAGGCATCACTACGCGCGGCCTGCCGGACTCTATGAAATTTCTCAAAAAGATGATGACACAGCTGATCGTTGTAGCACTACAGCTAAAATGTGTGGAATACTGTGTGTTTGTGGTGCTGATGCAAGAGCTCCTCCTGCGTCTGCAACATACACTAAAACAACTGCAAACCGAGCTGGACAACTGCCGGGGGCGTGGCGATCTGTTGCAGGCCCTTTGTGTGGCTCTGCGACGAAATCAAGAGCTTTTGTCGCGTATTTGGCGCTTAGTGGGCGAATTGGAAAAATATTTCATGCTGCCCATGTTGGGTCTGTTTCTTTTCAATGGCTTGGAAACACTACATGTGATCAACTGGGCGTACATACAAGCTCCAAATCCCAATGATTGTTGCCGCTATTGTAAGTGAAGAAGGAATCGTTATGTATATTCCTAACTCTTCTCTTTTTAGGGCGCTTGGCTACTGTGCTGGTTTTAATGCTGAATCTTCTGGTGCCCTGCTGGCTCAGTCAGCGCTGCATTGGCACGGTGAGTATATAGTAACGATATTTTGGAGATACCTGTTATATGTTCTTATCGATTCCAGTACAACAGCTTTACTCGCATCCTACACGGCATAAGGTGTTGCCCCACTACACCTAATTTTCACCTGCTCAGCATGGGTCGGCGTGAATACACCTTGCAGCTGCAACACTTGAGGCTTCACTTCACTTGTGGCGGCTTTTTCGATATTAATATGAAATATTTTGGAGGCGTTAGTTAACAATTTATTTAATTTGGTATTTTTCACTTAGTTATCTTTGTTTTCAGTTGGTGCTCACCATAGTGGGATATACTATTATACTCATACAATTCAAACTCCAGGCCGTTGTGGAAACAAAACGGGCAATTTTTAAACGTAACGGTACAAGCTTTTAAAAAGCTTTACTGTTTACTTTATGCCAAAAGCTAAGCAAATGTAATGTAACATTGGAAGTAAAGTAAACACTTGAAATGGAAGCCTCTTGGTAACTAAAGAGATGCTTCGATTACTTCCCCAGAAGTATCCGACCTGACATAGAAATTACGCATTTTATTTGATATAAACAAGGCTGCAAACCGATGAAGATCCGATCCAGTACCGAATCGGCAACCCAATCACCTGAACCCCAAACCAACCATTTCTTGTTATTGAAGAGGTTCGGTTTCAAAAATTCAATTTCCATCACCGAATCTGGTTTTGCATATAATGAAATAATTTTTAAACACTTGAAAAGTCATTTTTGTCATCATTTTCAGCGTCATTTTGAAAAGTTTCTACAAATGGCCGTAGAACAGCCAATAATAGAGCTACAGAAATCTATCACTGCTTTTTGGAAACATAGGAAGCTGTACTTTAAGACTACGTTCCAAGAAATATTTATTTAAAGGCCGGAAATAATTTTTTAAACACTTGAAAAGTCATTTTTGTCATCATTTTCAGTCATTTTTGAAAAGTTTCTAACCTTAAAATGGCCGTAGAACAGCCAATAATAGAGCTACAGAAATCTATCACTGCTTTTTGGAAACATTGGAAGCTGTACTTTAAGACTAAGTTCCAAGAAATATTTATTTAAAGCCATAAATAATTTTTAAACACTTGAAAAGTCATTTTTGTCATCATTTTCAGTCATTTTTGAAAAGTTTCTAACCTTAAAATGGCCGTAGAACAGCCAATAATAGAGCTACAGAAATCTATCACTGCTTTTTGGAAACATTGGAAGCTGTACTTTAAGACTACGTTCCAAGAAATATTTATTTAAAGCCGGAAATAATTTTTAAACACTTGAAAAGTCATTTTTGTCATCATTTTCAGTCATTTTTGAAAAGTTTCTAACCTTAAAATGGCCGTAGAACAGCCAATAATAGAGCTACAGAAATCTATCACTGCTTTTTGGAAACATTGGAAGCTGTACTTTAAGACTACGTTCCAAGAAATATTTATTTAAAGCCGGAAATAATTTTTAAACACTTGAAAAGTCATTTTTGTCATCATTTTCAGTCATTTTTGAGAAGAAAAAAAACGTTGAATCGACATAAAGGCCGTCAACTTGTTCCCAAAATTTCATTGAACAAGAATGTCACTGATTTTAAAATTTGAAGTTTTTAAACACGAAAAAGAAAAGTCAGGTTTTTTTGTTTCAGTCATTTTCAGTCATTTCTCTGAAAAAGTTTCTAACCTTAAAATGGCGCGTCTAGAACAAAGACAGCAAACTCACAAAGAGCGAAATTAAATACTTTTTAGTCAACATACAGTGATTTTTGAAAAGTTTTAACCTTAAATGCGTAACATAGAGCTACAAAAATCTATCACTGCTTTTTGGAAACATTGGAAGCTGTACTTTAAGACTACGTTCCAAGAAATATTTATTTAAAGCCGAAATAATTTTTAAACACTTGAAAAGTCATTTTTGTCATCATTTTCAGTCATTTTTTGAAAAGTTTCTAACCTTAAAATGGCCGTAGAACAGCCAATAATAGAGCTACAGAAATCTATCACTGCTTTTTGGAAACATTGGAAGCTGTACTTTAAGACTACGTTCAAGAAATATTTATTTAAAGCCGGAAATAATTTTTAAACACTTGAAAAGTCATTTTTGTCATCATTTTCAGTTTCTAACCTTAAAATGGCCGTAGAACAGCCAATAATAGAGCTACAGAAATCTAACACTGCTTTTTGGAAACATTGGAAGCTGTACTTTAAGACTACGTTCCAAGAAATATTTATTTAAAGCCGAAAATATTTTTTTACCCACATGAAAAATCATTTTTGTCATCATTTTCAGTCATTTTTGAAAAGTTTCTAACCTTAAAATGGCCGTAGAACATCCAATAATAGAGCTACAGAAATCTATCACTGCTTTTGGAAACATTGGAAGCTGTACTTTAAGACTACGTTCCAAGAAATATTTATTTAAAGCCGGAAATAATTTTTAAACACTTGAAAAGTCATTTTTGTCATCATTTTCAGTCATTTTTGAAAAGTTTCTAACCTTAAAATGGCCGTAGAACAGCCAATAATAGAGCTACAGAAATCTATCACTGCTTTTTGGAAACATTGGAAGCTGTACTTTAAGACTACGTTCCAAGAAATATTTATTTAAAGCCGGAAATAATTTTTAAACACTTGAAAAGTCATTTTTGTCATCATTTTCAGTCATTTTTGAAAAGTTTCTAACCTTAAAATGGCCGTAGAACAGCCAATAATAGAGCTACAGAAATCTATCACTGCTTTTTGGAAACATTGGAAGCTGTACTTTAAGACTACGTTCCAAGAAATATTTATTTAAAGCCGGAAATAATTTTTAAACACTTGAAAAGTCATTTTTTGTCATCATTTTCAGTCATTTTTGAAAAGTTTCTAACCTTAAAATGGCCGTAGAACAACAATAATAGAGCTACAGAAATCTATCACTGCTTTTTGAAACATTGGAAGCTGTACTTTAAGACTACGTTCCAAGAAATATTTATTTAAAGCCGAAAATAATTTTTAAACACTTGAAAAGTCATCATTTTCAGTCCTTTTTGAAAAGTTTCTAACCTTAAAATGGCCGTAGAACAGCCAATAATAGAGCTACAGAAATCTATCACTGCTTTTGGAAACATTGGAAGCTGTACTTTAAGACTACGTTCAAGAAATATTTATTTAAGGCCGGAAATAATTTTTTTTTTAAACACTTGAAAAGTCATTTTTGTCATCATTTTCAGTCATTTTTTGAAAAGTTTCTAACCTTAAAATGGCCGTAGAACAGCCAATAATAGAGCTACAGAAATCTATCACTGCTTTTTTGGAAACATTGGAAGCTGTACTTTAAGACTACGTTCCAAGAAATATTTATTTAAAGCCGGAAATAATTTTTAAACACTTGAAAAGTCATTTTTGTCATCATTTTCAGTCATTTTTGAAAAGTTTCTAACCTTAAAATGGCCGTAGAACAGCCAATAATAGAGCTACAAAAATCTATCACTGCTTTTTGGAAACATTGGAAGCTGTACTTTAAGACTACGTTCCAAGAAATATTTATTTAAAGCCGGAAATAATTTTTTAAACACTTGAAAAGTCATTTTTGTCATCATTTTCAGTCATTTTTGAAAAGTTTCTAACCTTAAAATGGCCGTAGAACAGCCAATAATAGAGCTACAAAAATCTATCACTGCTTTTTGGAAACATTGGAAGCTGTACTTTAAGACTACGTTCCAAGAAATATTTATTTAAAGCCGTAAATAATTTTTAAACACTTGAAAAGTCATTTTTGTCATCATTTTCAGTCATTTTTGAAAAGTTTCTAACCTTAAAATGGCCGTAGAACAGCCAATAATAGAGCTACAGAAATCTATCACTGCTTTTGGAAACATTGGAAGCTGTACTTTAAGACTACGTTCCAAGAAATATTTATTTAAGGCCGGAAATAATTTTTAAACACTTGAAAAGTCATTTTTGTCATCATTTTCAGTCATTTTTGAAAAGTTTCTAACCTTAAAATGGCCGTAGAACAGCCAATAATAGAGCTACAGAAATCTATCACTGCTTTTTGGAAACATGGGAAGCTGTTCTTTAAGATTACGTTCCAAGAAATATTTATTTAAAGCCGGAAATAATTTTAAACACTTGAAAAGTCATTTTTGTCATCATTTTCAGTCATTTTTGAAAAGTTTCTAACCTTAAAATGGCCGTAGAACAGCCAATAATAGAGCTACAGAAATCTATCACTGCTTTTTGGAAACATTGAAGCTGTACTTTAAGACTACGTTCCAAGAAATATTTATTTAAGGCCGGAAATAATTTTTAAACACTTGAAAAGTCATTTTTGTCATAATTTTCAGTCATTTTTGAAAAGTTTCTAACCTTAAAATGGCCGTAGAACAGCCAATAATAGAGCTACAGAAATCTATCACTGCTTTTTTGAAACATTGGAAGCTGTACTTTAAGACTACGTTCCAAGAAATATTTATTTAAGGCCGGAAATAATTTTTAAACACTTGAAAAGTCATTTTTGTCATCATTTTCAGTCATTTTTGAAAAGTTTCTAACCTTAAAATGGCCGTAGAACAGCCAATAATAGAGCTACAAAAATCTATCACTGCTTTTTTGGAAACATTGGAAGCTGTACTTTTTAAGACTACGTTCCAAGAAATATTTATTTAAAGCCGGACATAATTTTTAAACACTTGAAAAGTCATTTTTGTCATCATTTTCAGTCATTTTTGAAAAGTTTCAACCTAAATGGCCGTAGAACAGCCAATAATAGAGCTACAGAAATCTATCACTGCTTTTTGAAACATTGGAAGCTGTACTTTAAGACTAAAATATTTATTTAAAGCGGAAATAATTTTTAAACACTTGGAAAGTCATTTTTGTCATCATTTTCAGTCATTTTTG
The DNA here is from genome assembly GCA_018904225.1 of Lordiphosa mommai. Classification (NCBI taxonomy): domain Eukaryota; kingdom Metazoa; phylum Arthropoda; class Insecta; order Diptera; family Drosophilidae; genus Lordiphosa; species Lordiphosa mommai. The sequence continues at coordinate 16,731 of JAEIFT010000620.1, read as the reverse complement.
AAAAGTTTCTAACCTTAAAATGGCCGTAGAACAGCCAATAATAGAGCTACAGAAATCTATCACTGCTTTTTTGGAAACATTGGAAGCTGTACTTTAAGACTACGTTCCAAGAAATATTTATTTAACGGCCGGAAATAATTTTAAACACTTGAAAAGTCATTTTTGTCATCATTTTCAGTCATTTTGAAAAGTTTCTAACCTTAAAATGGCCGTAGAACAGCCAATAATAGAGCTACAAAAATCTATCACTGCTTTTTGGAAACATTGGAAGCTGTTCCAGCGAAATCACTTCTTAATTACCACTCCCATTTAATCAATCATTAAAATCTGAGTTGAATATAATCTGAGTCGTACCGGTAAAAGCTCTTTCAGATGAGTGCACAGAGAAAAAAGCTCAAGATCAATTTAATCATTGCTGGTTAAAGTGATCTTTTAAAAATATCATTTTTTTCATACTTAGCATAAATAGTCTCTTAGACGTTTGTCCATAAGTGTGTACGTTGGCTGACTGCGTTAAGGCGTCATTCCATTCGTCTTAAGTGCAAGGTCTCGAGATCGCTGTGACCGATGACTGCCATTTCATATCAATTTTTATACCCGTTACTCGTAGAGTAAAAAGGGTATACTAAGTTCGTGCAAATGTATGTAACAGGCAGAAGGAAGCATTTCCGACCCCATAAAGTATATATATTCTTGATCAGCACCAATAGCCGAGTCGATATAGACATGTCCGTCTGTCCGTCTGTCCGTCCGTCCGTATGAACACCTAGATCTCAGAGACTATAAGAGCTAGAGCTACCAAATTTTCAGTGTAGACTTGTATTGTTTGCAGGCAGATCAAGTTTGTTTCAAATTTTGCCACCCCCCGCCGCCCCCGCAATTTTAAAAAAACCTCATATCTCCACAATTTTGAAAATAGACTGTTTAAACCTTCTAGACATATATTTTAATCATCATTACCTATCGATCCGCCATACATCATTTTTCGATCAGATGAACTTTAGTAGAGTTGCCACCCCACGCAATTTGAAAAATACCTCATATCTCCCACAATTTTGGGAACATATTGTTTGAACCTACTAGACATATATTTTAATAATTATTACCTATCGATCAGCCGTACATCATTTTTTCGATCAGATGAACGATAGTAGAGTTGCCACCCCCGCAATTTGAAAAAAACCTCATATCTCCACAATTTTGAAAATAGACTGTTCAAACCTTCTATACATATATCTTAATCATCATTACCTATCGATCCGCCATAAATCATTTTCGATCAGATGAACTATAGTAGCGTTGCCACCCCCGCAATTTGAAAAATAACTCATATCTCCCACAATTTTGAAAATAGATTGTTTGAACCTTTAGACATATCTTTTAATAATTATTACCTATCGATCAGCCATACATAATTTTTCGATCAGATGAACGATAGTAGAGTTGCCGCCCCCGCAATTTAAAAAATACCTCATATCACCCAATTTTTGAAAATAGATTGTTTGAACCCTCTAGACATATACTTTAATAATTATTACCTATCGATCAGCCGTACATCATTTCCTGATCAGATGAGCTATAGTAGAGTTGCCTCCCCCGCAAATTGGAAAAGAAACTCATTTCTTCCACAATTAGGACATGTTTATATCTGAGTAACGGGTATATCGAAGTCGAGCAGGGCCGACTTTAACTTACGCTCTCGTTTTCTCTGTGTGTGATTAAACCCAACAAAACGAGTTTTACGTCCTCTTTCCTCTTATTTGTCTCAATATACAAGTCGAAGCCGTGCTGTGGCGGTGATCATATAATTCTATCCAGTCTCAGAATTTTTTTAAACACCTTCAAATTATAGATTAGAGATGAGCCTGTGACAGGATTATTTAAGTTTAGATACTACATTAAAGAACTTCAATGTAGAGATTAGCTTAAGCTTTACATCATCAAAATATTACCAACGGGAATTCAAAAAACCCGGAAAATTAGCGGAAAATGGTGAGACAAAATATATTTTAATTTTCATGTTCATGCAAACAACCCAATTTCTGACTTTGCAGGGGAGGGTTTTCAAAATATTAGATAACGTTGTTATTATAGTAAAATAAAGGGCAGTGAGAACATGCTTGGAGCTCATTATAAGAAGAACAAAAAGGTCGCATACATCCGTTTTCCGACAAATTTTCTACATCTTTCTATAATTGGAAAACCCGTTGGTTCCATTTAGGGTTACTTTTCAATTGAAATTTTTATTTTTTTTTAAACTGAGTTTTTTTCACAAGTGCGAGCGAAGCCGCGGGTATCAGCTAGCACTTGTATAAAGTTCTTGTTTTCTTCATGCGGGCATTGACAATGATTCCTGAACGCTTGACTAGGTACACGCGACCAACTTATCTGACATCTTATTCAACTAATTAATGAGCTTGCTTCTCGTTATTACGTACCTTAAGTGCAATTCTTCATTAGTAGCCTCGTACCTCTGGCTTGAAATGGATAAGAGTCGTCTAATGGCCACAGCTCGGCCTTATTTCCGGCTCTTTTCGCTGCTCTCATTGATGCCTCCACCTGGCAGCCATACTGGGCCTCCTTTGCACTTGTTAGCATTTTTCTGTTATGCCCTGGGCATTCTACTTATAGGCATCTATGCCACCTACACGAACGTTGTGGCCAATAATATTGAAACCGACTACTACAAAGTAGAGGATTTTACCGGCGCTTTGGGACAAGTTCAAATATTGTTCCTTTCGCTCTTCCTTATTGTCAACCATTTGAACATGGCGTATAATTATTATCGGCTGGGTCGCATCTATAAAGATATTACTGAGCTGGAAGTGGACATAGAAACAGCCTCTCAATGCTTTGGCGGACCGAAACAGCAGCAATTTACTTTCCGTCTACGCATGTTCCTCAGTTGTGGATTGTGGCTAATCTTTCTGGTTATCTCTATACCAGGAATCACTACGCGCGGCCTGCCAAAATTTTTGACATTGTCCAACAAGATGATGATAGAGCTGGTCATGGTAGCACTACAGCTGAAATGTGTGGAATACTGTGTGTTTGTGATGTTGATGCAAGAGCTTCTCCTGCGTCTAAAACATACATTAAAACAACTGCATACCGATCTGGCCGACTGCCAGGGAAGTGGCGATCTGTTGCAGGCGCTATGTGTGGCTCTGCGCCGAAATCAAGAGCATTTGTCGCGCATTTGGCGCATAGTGTGTGATGTGGAAAAATATTTTATGCTACCCATGTTGTGTGTGCTTCTATATAATGGCATAAAAACACTATATATAGTCAACTGGGCATACATACAAGCTCTAAATCCCAATGATTGTTGCCGCTATGGTAGGTGAAGGAGGGATCGTTATGTATATACCTGACTCTCTTCTTTTTAGGGCGCTGGGCCTCAGTGCTGATTTTAATGCTGAATCTTCTAGTGCCTTGCTGGCTCAGTCAGCGCTGCATTAACACGGTGAGTATGTAGTAACGATATTTGGAGATCCCTATTAAATGTACTTAACGATTGCAGTACAATAGTTTCACTCGCATCATACACGGCATGCGGTGTTGCCCCACTACACCCAATTTCCACCTGCTCAGCATGGGTCGGCGTGAATACGGCTTGCAGCTCCAACACTTGAGGCTTCACTTTACTTGTGGCGGCTTTTTCGATATAAATATGAAATATTTTGGAGGCGTTAGTTAATTAATAATTTAATGATAAAAATCTTAATAGTAATTTCAACTTTTTCAGATGGTGCTCACCATAGTCGGATATACTATTATACTCATACAATTCAAACTGCAGGCCATTGTGGAGACAAACGGGGCTAATTTTAAACGTAACGGCACAAGCTCTTGAAAAGCTTGACTGCTAACTTAACAGAGACAAAAGCTTTTTAAATTAAATGTACCATTTAAACTAAAGTGAAGACCTCCTACGGAAGCCCTTTGATACCTGGAAAGATGAATAAAATACTGTTCCAGAAGTAGCAAAATATAACCTAACCTTAAAAAAACTGTAAGAACCCTGTAATAAAAGTAAATAAGCACTTTTATCGCGAAACTTAAAGTCGGCTCTGCCCGACTTTGATATAGCCGTTACTCAGAGAAAGGATCATTTAAAAATATATTATTAAATCACAAAATGCTTATCGAAACTCGGCTATAGTTCATCTGATCGTAAAACAGTGTCTAGCGTATCGATAAGTGATGATTAAATATATGACTTGAAGGTTCGAACAATCAATAGATTGAGAATTCTTTTTCAAATTACGGGGGTGGCAACTCTACTATAGTTGATCTGATCGTGAAATAATGTATTGGAAATCGATAAGTAATGATGATAATCGGACATTGCCGACTTTAACTTACGTTCTCGTTTAAGGTCTATTTTCAGATGACATAAAAATTATTTTCATCACAATGCTTTATATGAATAGAAACACTTTTGTAGAGCTTTGAAAACAGAATGCTTTTCAGCAGCTGTCTTATTTATATGAAGCATAGTGTCGAAAATAAAATTTATGTCATATGAGATCAGGCCTTTAGGGTAAATTAAAATTGTCACGACCCCATAAAGTATATATATTCTTGATCAGCATGAACCGAACCTTGAACCGAACATCTTTTGAAAAAAATAGCTGAACCTGCACCTGTTCCGAACCAAAACTTTCGGTTCGATTCAAAAAAAGGTACAAGTCTTAGTTAAGCGGGCATTTTATTGATAAGAGAAGTAGTATAGACCAAAAATTGTTCGAAGAAATAATAATACAGGGTTGCCCATATTCGACGGACCCATGCTTTTTTTTAAAAAATCAAAGAAAAAAATAAAAATTTGGCGGTTGGCAATCTTAATCATTTAATTTGTTCCAAGTAGATTTGTTTACATCAATTTTTGAATATGATATCTCCAAATGGCCGCCTCTGGCGTTGATGGCGTATTGTGCCCTTTTTGCAGCATTTTCCATCGTTTTCGCCAACATTTCGGCCGGAATAGCGGCTATTTCTTCACGAATGTTGTCCTTGAGCTCTTCTACGGTCCTTGGCTTGTTAACGTAAACCTTTGACTTCAAATATCCCCACAAGAAGAAGTCAGGCGGCGTCAAATCGGGCGAACGCGGTGGCCAGTCCAAATCACCACTTTTCGACATCAAACGGCCCGGAAACAATTTCTTCAGAAAATCGATTGTTATGCGACTTGTGTGCGGTGGAGCGCCGTCTTGTTGAAACCAGAACTGCCTCATACGCTTTCGACGAATAATTGGCATCACAAAATTGGTCATCATGTCGCGATAACGCTCCTGGTTGATGGTAACAGCATGGCCATTTTCATTTTGGAAGAAAAACGGCCCAATGACCGTTTTCGCACTAACGCCGCACCAAACTGTGACTTTTTCGTCATGAAGAGGCACTTCTTGAATCTCCTGAGGATTTTCAGTGGCGTAAATACGGCAATTTTGCTTATTTACGGTCCCATTCAATGTGAAATGGGCTTCATCGGACATTTTTTAAAAGCACGTTGAGTTTTCACAATTGACTTGTTCTGTTGAATGTAAATTTCAACTATTTCAGAGCGCTCGCGTGGCGTGTATTGTTCCATGGTAAAAATCTGCTTGGACTGACGCTTCAAACGCGGTATGTCATTAAGCGATCTGACATCTTTGTCAAAGTTATGGCGTTGCCAGATGGGTCCGTCGAATATGGGCAACCCTGTACTTATAGAATTTAATTGAAATTAATTGAATTCGTATGTTCGAGTAAATAAAAATACAGAAAATCTATATTTTTAATATAAATTTTTCACAAATTAATTACTCTTCTTTACAAATTTGGAAAAACTTGGGACGAACAGAGGTTCAAACCAAAACCTTATCACAAAAACCTTGAACCTTAAATTTCTGAATCTTAACCATTGGTAGATTTTGATTCGAACCCGCGAACCGGACCTTTGAAAAAACCGGATTTGATTAGATTCTGATAAATATATATTTAGTATAGCTTACGTTCCACAAATGGTTTCTGGGCTTGGTCAGCCGAATGGTTATAGCAAGTTGCTTATATAAAATAAAAATAAAATAAAAAGGGCAAGGTTATTTAAACATCGATGTTAACTCTTTTAATGTTGTTGTGGGACTACCATTATTATACTTTTTTGTCCGGTATTATTGCGCTTATATTACACCAAAGGAGTCTAATGTGCATATAAACATTGATCCTTGACTGCTTGACTAGTTACATACCCACAGCTTATCCGTCATCTTATCCGACTAATTAATGAGTTTTCGTCGCCTAATTACGTGTGTAGAGTCGAGTTCCATTTCAGTAGTCTAGTGAGTCTGGCCCCAACATGGATAATACTCGTCTAATGGCCACAGTTCGTCCTTATTTCCATTTCTTTTCGCTGCTCACTTTAATGCCTCCACCTGGTAGCCATATTTGGGCTATCACTCACTTGGCCGCCTTTTGTTGTTATGCCTTGGGCGTTCTGCTCGCCGGCATCTATATCAGTTATGTGAACATTATGGCTCTCAATTTGGAAACCGACTTCTATAAACTGGAGGACTTCACTAGAGCAATGGGTCAGGTGCAGAAGTTGTCTTATTCGGTCTTACTTATTGTGAACCATTTAAATATGGTCATTCATTATCGTCGACTTGGTCGCATCTATGTGGATATAACTAAATTGGAAGTGGACATAGAAACCGCCTCTCAATGCTTTGTCGGACCAAAACAGCAGCATCATAGTTTCCGTCTACGCATGTTTCTCAGCTGTGGATTATGGCTTATCTTTCTGGTCATTGCTGTTCCACAAGTTACTATGCGCGCCTTGACGGACTATATGAGTTGGCCCGAGAAGCTGGTTACAGAGCTGGTCATGGTAGCACTACAGCTGAAATGTGTGGAATACTGTGTGTTTGTGATGTTGATGCAAGAGCTTCTCCTGCGTCTAAGACATACCTTAAAACAACTGCATACGGAGCTGGCCGACTGCCTGGGGAGTGGGGAACTGTTGCAGGCCCTATGTGTGGCTCTGCGACGAAATCAAGAGCTACTGTCACGCATTTGGCGCTTAGTGGGTGAATTGGAAAAATATTTCATGCTGCCCATGTTGGGTCTGTTTCTCTACAACGGCATAGCCACACTTCATGTAGTCAACTGGGCGTATATTTTAGCCCTAAATCCCAACGATTGTTGCCGCTACTGTAAGTAAAAATAATTCAAACAGATCTCTTTAAATATTTCTTTAATATGCTCAGCGCGCTTTGGTAATTTACTGGTCTTAATGCTGAATCTTTTAGTGCCCTGCTGGCTCAGTCAGCGATGCATCAACACGGTAAGTTGTAGCTGTAATTCATGCAAGGCTTCAAAACCAATCCGAACCAGGAACCGAACTATGGTTAGAACTGATAATAAGATAAAATATTTAATCAGATCGTGCAAATTTATGTTAGATTGTGTTGAAAGCTTTTGCAGCTGCACACTGAAGATATGTGAAGTATGGAGAGGGCGCATTGAGCGAGCGCCAGACCTTCTTATTACTCCACAAGAACTAAAATAAATAAATAGTTAATTTTAATTATACTTAAAAGAATGCCAATAAATGGATTTCAACTGTTTCGGTTCGTGGTTTTGTTCGGTGCACCCCGTCTAGAGCCAACATGCAGTCTTACAATGTCCCAATCTTAACTTCTTTTGATATATATATGTATAACCTTATCAATTGCAGTACAACAGCTTCACTCGCATCATACACGGCATACGGTGTTGCCCCACTACACCCAATTTCCACCTGCTCAGCATGGGTCTGCGTGAATACGCCTTGCAGCTCCAACACTTGAGGCTTCACTTCTCTTGTGGTGGATTTTTCCATATTAATATGAAATATTTTGGAGGCGTTAGTTAAAAATCTGTATAGTTTGGTATTTTTTAATTAATATTTCGTCGTTTTCAGATGGTCCTCACCATAGTCGGCTATACGATTATACTTATACAATTCAAACTGCAGGGTATTGTGGAAAGCAAAGGCATAAATTTGAAACGTAACTACGCAAGCTTTACTGTTAACTTGACAGAGCCAAAAGCTCTAAAAATGTAATGTAAGTCCTGTAACTACATACGAACCTTAATTCCATGAAATTAAACATTCTCAAGTAATTTAATATACAAAAAATATATTAACTTTTTTTTTCATTTTGACAAGGAAATGTACAAGTTTTTTCTCCATCATCGCTTTCGTTTGACTTAATTGTAAAATGCCCATTTTTCATTCCCAGTTATGAATCGTTTCAAAATCGGATCGTTTTTGTTATGATTGAGCAATGAATCGAAGATATTGATACGCTTGAACAGGTGAAATTCCTTTGAAACATTTGTTACCCATATATCAAGCTTGTTTACGTATTCAAATTGATTTAGGAGGGTTTTCACTAGAGACCTGCACGAGTGATTACACGATGCCGGAATCATGAGTAAAAATACTCATTTTTACGATTACAGTTACTTTTTTTTGTAACAGGTAATCATTTTCATGATTACGAGTAGTAATCGGCATCGTGGCACCGTACGATTATAATCGTGGAATCGTCAGAGAATAATCTAACAAAAAAACAATAATAATTAATATCGTTCAGTGGGTAACAGTACATAAATTTCCCGGTTTTATTTACGAATGACATGTTCGACAAGATTATCTGAAGAAGTCGCTATTTATTGCTTGTTTTTTTTTTGACTAAATATTGATTAAAATCGACAGTTGGCCAAGTGTAAACTAATTTCATCATTTTTATCTGAAGAACTCGCGGAATGGCTTTTAAAAAAAACAGTATTTTCTATTGCTATATTTTGGTGTGTCACAATCGTGTATATTCATTAAGTTTCTTTCTTCAAATTTATCGTCTAATGCACGAACAATTGTCTTTGCAGTCTTTTTGATAACGTTTCCATCTATATCAATTGGTTCAAATTCTGTTGTAAAAAGAGTTCGCCTGTAATACAAAATTTCATTATTTAAAATTTGATTAAAAATTTAAGAGAAGGGCTATATATATCAACTTACGTATGGAAGCTCCAAGACGAGTCTATGTAATGCACTGTCAGGGTTAAAAAACTGCGTTGTTTTTTGCTATCAGTCCACAAATCGGTTGTACCTCCGCAATCTGCGACTAACTGTAGTGGAATGCGGTAAAAATATCTTCGATAGAATATTGCTTGGTCCCCAACTTGACTCCCACATCAACTAAGCATCGCGCAAGATCCCTTAAAGCCCGAACCGTTTACGGTCTCAAAGGGGCGAATGTCTTGTGCGACAAATTTAACGCAGCAATTAGTAACGTCCTCCCGAATTTGATCATCGACGACCACTTTTGCCTTTTTGGATTGCGGCATTATTGTTTCACTACCTACGCGCTTGAAAATACATGCTTCTTTAAGTTCGATGGACTAGATCCTTTGGGAAATTTGAATAGTTTTAGGCATCTTTTGCACTGAACATGCCCTTACAAATTCTAGCGTATTGGCATCCGCTATTTTACCAAAAAATTTCCAGACCTCTGCTGGATCCATTTGCTTAAACTATCTTATATTGTCCTGATTCCAGCTTTTTAGTAATATCCAATTTTTTTTTTTTTTTTTTAACCGAACAGTACGTTTCAGAAATAATTCAGAATAAAAACTGACTAAAACTAAAACGAGTAAAATGATTAAAACGGTGCGGTTCCTACGATGCCGCTGGGGCCACGGTGCCAATTTGACAGCTAGGTAATCATACTCGTCTGTAATCATAACTCCCTGAGTTACTATTTTACTTACTCGTTTTTCTGTTTATTTTACTGTTGTATAGTTACTTTAAAAATCGTTCTCAAAATAATAGTTTTCATTAATTATTGTCTTGATCAGCCTCCAAAGGGTTAGTGGTGCGTTTTTCAATATCTACGGAACAGAATTTTGCAAACTAACGCTGACATTGTCGTACACTAATTACATCTGTACCGTATACTTTGCATACTTTGATTAAACTTGGGTAGCATTCTCCTTTCTTTCACAAAAATTCTTGAGACATGGATATAGAAGTGACCTTTGTATAAAACAAGTACATCTTATAATTTTCCATTCCATTTCTCTTCTAGCTGAAAAAAAGAAACCCAAATTACTTTTTGGTCTAAATAAAAGATGATTTAATAATATGAATACTTATATTTATGTATATATATATACACATACAAACGGAGAAACCTTTACAGTCATCTGTCGTTGCCCACTCAAGGGAAATGTCCGTTAGGTTCGATTGCATTTAAATTATTATTGTTTCACTTATTGCATTCCATTAAGTGTCTATGTCTATTTTTTTTATACAATTAACATTTCATGTTCGTTTCGGGAAGTTGTACTCATAATTATTAGTTTACTGTAATTGCGACATTTAAACTAAGGGCTAAGCACTTACAAGCTAGTTGACCTATAACCTACTGCTAAACATCTGCCCACCTAGACCCATCAGTGTACCTTATGTAAATGCTATAGCTAAGCTTATATGCTAACAGATTGTAGATTTTTTCATTGGATTCTTCTTCTTCTTATGCTTGTGAAATGTTCAGTTACGTTCATTTGTTTGGATTAGGTTTCGAGTGGATAACTTTCAATTGGATATAATCACAGACTAAATAACTGGAATAACTTTGTTGGAAGTAAATATGTTATATAAATTTAACTAGGTCGAAAAATTAACTAATTAAAAAGTGCTCGAGACACCAACCAACTAACCAATTAACCGTGCGAATAAATCTCAACTAGATGTAAACATTTTGTACTTAGTTCTAAATAAAATTCCAAATTGCATTTACAATGAGTTTTCCATATAAAGCTCCAATTACAGTTTAGACTTATCGAGACAGATTCATTGCATCCGTCATATAGCTAAACAGATAATATAAATAAATAAAAAGACACACTGTAGGCAGGAGATAATTCAGCAGTAGGTTAACTATTATCCCGTCCCATGCTTGCCTGTCTCGAACAGGCCCTTCTTGAAAAAAGACGACAGCTGGACGAGGGAGGCACGCGTGAGGCCTGGTCCGCCGGGTCCCTCATAGATGGGGCATTGCGGTATCTTTGAGCAGACCACAAATAGTCGACGCAAATAGAGTTCCAGCAGACGGCGGCGATGTTTGGCCACCGGCTCACTATTGGAGGCAAAAAGCTCACGCCGTGGGAAAGGCAGGGCGGATATCTGGCGAATGTAAGTTTAGTTCGATGTTTTGATAATGCTTCAAATAACTTACCTTGGCTCCATAGCAATGCTTCATGCACAGATGCAGCTCCCGAAAGCGACTGTAGCGACGCAGTATGTTTAGCTTGCCATCGGGTAGGGCTATACGCACCTCATACTCGTAATGCGTTTGCTTGCCAGCTCCGCGCATCACAAAACTGGGTATGGTAATAAAGTGCTCGCCCTCAGCTGTTAAAGGAGATCAGTTAAGATGCCAGTTAAGCAGTTGGACTGTTTAAACTTACGCAGCTCTCTCATGGAGGGACACGATCTGGTCATGCTGGGCGTAAACATTTGCGAAGTAGACTCTTCCATGCTGGTGGGGCTCATCACGCTTGAACGCATAATAGAGCTGGCCAACTCATACTGTCGCTCCATGCCGGCTCGCTCTTCGGCACAGCACAGGGCATGTGCCTCCAAATCCTGCACTGACTGCAACATTTCCTGCTCCAATTGAATGTAGCGTCGTTGTAGTTCCTGCAAGTCAGCAATCTGTTCATCCAGCTGCACCTTGTTCAAGTCCGTTTCAAGATTTTTCATTATCAAAGCCTTCTGGGCGGCAATTTTGCGACGCAGCGAATGCAACGGACAATAGGGACGAGACATGTTCGAGTGTCGGCCCAGCTCGCAGGAGGAGCAGGAACCAGTATCCTCATCACTGGTGCGCACGCTATGTTTATTGTTGCTTAGGTGTCCATTTTGAACCAAGGCCTGGTTGCGACTGTCCAGACACACGCCGCTGTCACTCATGATGGCCTGTGAACCGGGCGCACCCCCAGAACTGCCGCTGCCGTTGCTTGGACCGGCAGTGCAGGTGCGTGATCCATCCTCGCTGCTGCCTGAAATGTCATCCTTGCGCGTGTCCTCCGCCTCATCCTCTGCCTCGCAGGAGCAGTTACTAAGCGGCGTCTGCTGACCCTCTGTGATGGTGGGCGATGACACCAGCGAGAAATTTGACTGGGCCGTATGGAAGGTATCACAGGTTTCATATGTATCCGACTTGGACACATCGTCAGCATCTGGATTTGTGCATGTCGAGGTGGACATGGACATGGACTTGTTGGCCAATTGCAGTTTCATCTGCTGCTTTTTGGCACGCATTGCCTGGGATTCGGCTTCACTGTCAGCGCGCTCCTGGCGCAGGCGTTCTAATTGGGCTTGGATTTCCAGCATGGTCTCATCGACTTTGGCTATTTTGCTGGTGCTGGCATTAAGTATGAGTTCTTTTTCGGCTATTTGTTCGTCCAGCTTGCGAATCTCCTCATTCTGTAAGGAAAAAAAGGTGGTCAGAAATAAGATAAATGGTGGGTGGTTCTATACACAAAACATACATTTCGTCGAACCGTATCCTTGATGAATTGTGCTGCAAACAGATCCAAGGAATCGGACACCTGCAATAACAGTTCATCATTGAGTGGAGTGCCTTCCTCTATTTTTAGGCCCAACTGTGAATTGACAAGAAATACAAATCTTAATATCTTACGCTTCCAGACACTCTCATCTTAACTCTAAGCATTAAATGAAACACAAACCTCATCCAGTTTGCCACAATCTTGCAGCTCCTGCAATTCTTTCGCTACATACTCAGAGAAATCGCGTTTCTTTGAGTCGAGCTGCGTCTGAAACGCTGAAATTTGTCTACACACAATGTCGATCTAAAACGAAAAAAATAAAACGCACCAAAAAGGCAAATCATAATAAGAAATAAAGGCAAAATAAGAACAATAACAACTAGCATAAAAATCAACAAAAATACCCTAACGGAAACTTAACCTAAAGCGATTTAGTTTCTATTGTTTAAGGTCTCGAGTCGGTGAGTAAAGACATGGTTAGGCTAGAGTACATTTAACAAGACAAACAAAACAAAACGATTCCCTTACCAAAACGGAACAAACGTAGACGATTCCGGGACCGTTTACGTTTCAGTTTAAATCTGGGATCGTAATTATTATAGTTTTTAATATAAAAATTATAAAATAGGGATTATTTATTGATTTTTTTTTCAATAAATGGCAAATAACTCTGTTTTTTACTTAAAAAAATTAATTACGAAATAATTATAAAATTTCAATTTAAATATATAAATTGCGAAATAACTCTTATTTTAGATTTTTATATAAAAATTGAAGGCTAACATCGGCTTTGCCAATGTTTGAAATACCCTTGCAGTTTATTAAAGACGCTATCATTGATAACAAAAAGTTTTTCTCAATAGAACTAGTTTTTGCACCGATCGTTATATGGCAGCTTTATGCTATAGTCATGCGATTTCGATCAATTTTTCCAGAACTATGTAGCAGCATATAAAACTAATAATAAATACCACGATTGGTGACGCTACCATTGATAACAAAAAAGTTTTTCTCACTAGAACTAGTTTTTGGACCAATCGTTCCTATGGCAGCTATATGCTATAGTGATTCGATTTTGATCAATTTTTCCAGAATTTTGTGGAAACATATAAAACTAATATATACCACGATTGGTGTCGCTCGGGAAACAAAAAGTTTTTCCAAGAACAGTTTTTGGACCAACGTTCTATCAGCTATACTAAGTGATCGATTTGATAAATTTTACCAGAATTGTGGAAAGCATATAAATAATAATAAGATGCAAAAAAACAAAAAAGTTTTTCTCACTAGAACTAGTTTTTGGACCGATCGTTTCTATGGTAGCTATATGCTATAGTCGTCCGATCCGGCTGATTCCGACAAATGGGCAGCCTATGTGTATTTAAAGACTTTTTGTAAAGTTTGGTCAATATAGCTTTAGAACTGAGGGAGGAGATAGCATAGAAAAAGACGGACGGACGGACGGACTAACAAACGGACAGACGGAAATGAACTCAGCTCGTCATACTGATCAAGAATATATATACTTTATGGGGTCGGAGATGCTTCCTTCTATGCGTTACAAACATCGTGACAATTTTAATATAACCTCTGCAAGGGTATAATAAAAATTTTCCATGTTTTTGCATGGCGTACTAAAAATAGCACATCTGGTATTTTCACATTCATTTAAGAACATTTTTACACTTTGATTTTTTTTAAACCCCATAACTCTTATTTGCGATCCCTCATCTCTAAACGTGCTTCAAATTAGAGCTGAAATCTATCAGATAGACCCACCTGAACCTTTTCGTTATTCTTTTCCCACAACAGCATATCCTTGCGGGCCAGCAACTCCTGTTCACGGCAATTCAACAGCTGCAGGCCATCCATTTCTTCCTGCTCCAGGCGTATAAGCTCTTCGGTTAGCTTTCTCACCTTGGTCTTGTACTGGTCATGCATCTGAACGCGTTCCTGTTAAGTAATTGGATTAATATATATTTTAAAACTCGCTCGCACTTCCTCTACCCACCACATTCAGTTGCTTGAGGGCATTCTCAATGGTATCCAATATCTTGCGATTCTCGTCCTGCAGCTCGGGATCATCACGCGACATGGGACGCTGTGGATAGTATTGACGCTCGGGTCGTTTGTAGGGCGAGACACCTGCATCCTCATCAGAATAAATGCTGCAAGTGAGCAAATTTTCCCTCGAAGAGGTTATCAAGGACAAGCGCGACATGTCCAGCTGCGAGCGACTCAAATCCTTGCGCAGCTTAGCCGCTTCGACGGGATTGTTAAAGCGAAACATATTCGTGCGACCCAGCAGTATGATATCGCCCTGTGAGATTTGCTTGGGTTCATCAATCAAATGAGCATTGACCCAACACTGGGCCAGCGGCCAAGGATGCAGCGTAACCACGCCTGCTTTCAGTACAATGCTGCAATGCTGCGAACGTATGCCATCGCCACTTAGCTCTATGTCTTGACACAGATCGGCGTCCTCAGTGCCAATACGTGTTTCACCCTCTTTCAGGCTATACAAGGTCACGCCGGTGGTCACATCGTTGTGTATGCCAATTAAATGTGGCATTTCCGAGTCCAGTACAACGCCCACACCAGATTTGCGCAGACCCAGACTTCTTTGTTCTTGCAAAATGGACTGAGCCACTTTCCATTTCTCCGTCCATTCCTCGGTGAGAACTTTTTCCTGTGCCTCCTTCTTCTGCAGATCGGCCAGCACTTTAAGCGAGGGCTGGAGAGAGTGCTGGACAGGTAAAGACATGTTGAATGGGAGAAAACAATTTGTACAACTGACAAAAACTCACAATGTCACCGGACAGCATAGACTTCAGCTTGTTGATCTCCTCCCGAAGCTCACGTATCAGCTTCACATTGGAATCCTCATTCACTGTTGGCTTATTAATGATATTCTTGGCCCGATTGGCATAGCGCAAGGTACTCAACGTTTCGCTGTAATTGCAATCCGCCGGCGACAAGGCTGCAATCATAATGGTCTTGCTGTTGCCACCCAGACTATCCTTGAGCAGCCAGGTGAGAATGGAGTCACGGTAGGGTATATAAAGCACCCGCTTCGAGGCACTGTTGGGGGTGGTGGCCAGTGAGGATGAGGTAATATTATGACCACCACTTGTCTGCTCAGCCAGAGCCGAAATGACGCTGCCCAGTGTCACCAGAGATTTGTTAATGTGAGCCCCCTCTTTTAGGCGTTGACCCGTCGCTCCTGTTGCATTGGCACGCTCACTGCGAGAGAGAGAGAGAAAGGAGGCAGTAGAAATCAGGTTAAACGCTTCATGCTCCGCTTACGCACCTGCCCGCCAAGTCGACCAAATGAATCTTCGAGACTGTCTCGCTTGGCATGTCATTCATGAAGACGGCCTGCACAAACGTAATGGTAAAGATGGCGTGACTGCGACTGCTAGTGTCGTTCATATTGGTACTAGCCGTGGTTCTTTGGGCATTGCCACGAGCGATGCACTCCTACAAGCAAAAATGCATTAAAATCACCCTTAAACAAAAACTGACACCCCCTCACCTGTATTTCATCGAAATCGGATACCGCATGCTGTGACAAATTCTCCACATAAGGACCCAAACTTCTATGTTCTCGCACGCGTAGCCCATGTCCTGTGCTCTGGGCTGCCAGCAGATCCTTAACACGTTCATTATATATCTCCAGGTAGCTGGCATGCGTAC
The DNA here is from genome assembly GCA_018904225.1 of Lordiphosa mommai. Lineage (NCBI taxonomy): Eukaryota > Metazoa > Arthropoda > Insecta > Diptera > Drosophilidae > Lordiphosa > Lordiphosa mommai. Next base: position 423 of record JAEIFT010000620.1, on the reverse strand, counting down.
GATAGCCCGTGCCCGACTCTTGACCCAAACGCATACGCATAAATAACTCTTGGCAAATGCGTGGTATAAGACCCGGATTGTTGGGAGTGCCCATCATGGTGAAGGTTTTGCCAGAGCCCGTCTGTCCATAGGCGAAGACGCAAGCATTGTAACCTGCAACCGAGTTAAGTGGAAGTTTGATGTTAAAGGGCTGCCGCTCAAGCGTGTCAGGGCAAGTAATTGGCAACCAACTACGTTGTCAGCAGTTCAGCAAATGGTAGAAGCTGGTACATTTCACAATGAAGATGGCTAAGACAGAGAGTGGCGTGACTGAAAAATTGCTTATACGTTTGCAATAATAAAATGTTCTTTTAAATTATTCCATTAAACAAATGAATCAACTTTACCATGCTACGGCAGCTGAAGATTTACCATTTTTCGAAA